>JBAIZL010000001.1:201296840-201339340 GCA_036971475.1 Prosapia bicincta | reverse complement strand
TGTTTCGTTACGGTTCCGTTCTGTTACAGTAAAGTGAATATTTCATTAATCTAATTTGATAAGTTTTCAGAGAATGAAATGTCCAGGTACGAGCAACCTTAACGCTGTTAGCGTGTCAAATATCTGTGTATTTTGAAATAGGGACAATGATACATTCTAATTTACTTACGGAGTGTTGCAAGAGTTTAAATAAATAGTAAATTGTAAAGAGTTTTACGTATGAGCTAAATAGTAAATCCACAAACCTTTGGCCACAAATTACTTGTTTGCCTAATGTACATTTTGGTTACCTGGCAACCATCATCAGAAGCATAACAACTAACTTCAGTTTGTTCTGTATCAATAGCTCAATAGTAACTGAGAGATAAAATTGTAAGCTGAATAGGAGTATGTAGTGTTAAATTTATATATAAATTGTGTGTGTGTTTGTGTTTTCGTGTGTCTGTGTGCGTGTGTGTGTGTGTGTGTGTGTGTGTCAATTTATACAACTAACTATTTATTTCCCTATCTTCAATCTATTAAACTATGTATCCAATAATAATACATTCATCTGTTTATCGATCTAACTATCTTTCTGCCTATCAATATATCTATCAATCTTTTTATCGATCAAATGCCTAATCATCTATTTGTATATCGAACTACTTAACTATCTGTTTTTGTAACTAATGATATATCTATATACCAATCTATCTATTTATCTATATATATATATATATATATATATATACATATCTCCTCTTTCCATCGGTTTATCTATCCGTCGATAGATATACCTATCTCTCTATCTGTTCATTCATTTATCTCTCTCTCTATCCATCAATCTATCTATCCAAGGATAGATCGATTAATCTACCTACCTTTGTGTCAATATTTCTATCGATCTACGTGTCTATCTGCCTATCTATCGATATATCTTTCTATTTTTTCATTGATTTATTTATCTATCCATCTATCTATTTACCTAAGGGTCTATTATCTATCGATATATCTCCAGGTTTATTTATTCATTTACTAATATATATATATGTGTACATATAGATATAGATATATATATATTTATAATCTAATTTATATTATAATTTAAATATATTAATATAATTATTAAATAAATATATTATATATAAATAATATAATTATAATAATAAAGATATATTTATAGTAATATCTACCTATGTATATACCTGTCTTCCTGTCCCCTTCTCTCTCCTCTCTCTCTACCTCTCCCTCTCTCTCTCTCTCTCTCTCTCTTTCTTACTCTCTCTTTACCTAATCTACAGCATAGGTCAATTCCTGTAGAAAGACTTCTAATAGAAAATAATAACTCAACTAATTCAATTGAACATGGTTCTAACAACTCGTCAGCGTGACGTTTTCCATGAAAAATTATTTAAACATTTTTTCATTCATTATTATTGTTTAAAGTGTATTGTAGTACGTTTTATCAAAATTTAAATAAATATATTTCTTAGGTGAAACTAATATTGAATAATAACATTCCCACCCAATTATCCACGACAGATATAGTGACACACGACCTTACGAATAACAAAAATATCTGCAGTATGAAAGCATTAGAGATTAATTTAATCCGCATATTTTATATGAATAAAGTCAACGCACGAAGAGAAGATTTTCTCCATTGCCAAATGTGTGATCGCATATAAAGAACTAATCACTTAAACACCAGTGGTCTACAGGCATTTCTATTACACTGAGGTGAATACAAAGGCCTATTTGTGGGCCAGACAATGAAGGACGCTAAACTGGCCGGTCATTGTTTGACCTGATTTATGCAGCTAAATGTCATATTCAAAGCACTTACCGCACCGTGTAACGTCGCCTTGATGAACGTACACACATCTACCGTAGGTTTGGCTGCTAAAATATAGTCATGTTAAAAAATATACACTGCGAATATTTACACATTCCTAGCTAATAAATTTAAAGCTGAAATACCTTCTCAGTGACGCAATATAAAAATGTTAAATACTGGTTCTCCTAAGTATTTATATATATATTTAAACATGTTTTTTAAGGAATTTTTCAGCTGAGAAACTTGTTTCAGTTAACTAGAATTTTTCCTGCATCTATGTAGACAGTAATGGCCAGGAGGATTTTTATTCTCGTGAAGAATATCTTATTATTTAATATTCTTAGATGAATATTAATATTTCAGTACTGGATTTAATTATACATGAAATAGTTATGTTATTATTACTATACAATTTACACAATAATAATGTATGATACGTATTTTTTAAAAATTTTCTTCAAGAAAAAGTCTTCATGCACGTATGACGTGTTGTTAGAACCATGTTCAATTGAATTAGATGAATTATTGTTTTTAATTCGTACATCTTTATTTTTATGATTGAATGTGTTTAACTAAGATAGTGACATTTTAGGAATAAATAAAATTTTATTTTGATGTTTGCATCGTTTAAATTGTTTTAAATCTTTACTCAACTCACAATGACGGTTTTCATGATGCATCAGAAGGCCTTCTACAGGAAACCACTTACAGAATGTAGTAGAAAGAAAGACAGAAGTAGAGAGAGGGGACATGCAGATAGAGATATGCATACAGACATATAGATAGATAGGTTGATAGACGAATGGGTAGATAAATAAATCGATTAATAGATGAATAGATAGATAGATAGATAGATAGATAAATGAATAAATAGGAAGAACGATAACTTAATAGTCAGGTAACCAATAGAAATATGAATAGATAGAACATTTGATTGACAGACAGAGATTGATAGATAGATAAATGGATCGATGGACAGATAAATTTATAAGTGGATATATGGATGGATAAATCGATAGGTAGACCGATCTAGGTAAATCGATAGACAAAGTTAGGTCGATATGCAAGGTTATATTTAAATCGACTAATCGATATATAGATATATGGGTAGAGAGATAGAGAGATAAATAAATATATAGATATATATGTAGATGTATCGGGAGACAGATAGATAAAACGTTAAATCGATGGACAGATAAATAGATAACGAATAGATGGGTAGATAGATAGATAGTTTGATTGATTGATATACAAGTATATCGTTAGTTATATAGACAGAAAGATAGATACATCAATAGACAGGGGTTGTTAGATATTGATCGATAGATAGACAGATCGATAGAAAGATTGATAGATAGATGGATGATAGATCGCACGCTAGATAGATGGATAGAGATACATAGATAAATAAATAAAACACAGATATACAGATATATCGGTAGAGAGTATGATGGTTAGATCGATAGACATATAAATGTATATATATAAAAGAAAATAACAATAAGTTATTTCATAAAATTTAAATTAGCATTTGCTAAAGATAAGCAGACATTGCTCAAGTCCCCTCCCTTCTCGAGGAGAGCAAACGTCTACGTTTTCATTCCGTTTTATTGCGCGTAAAACTTTATCCATGAATCAGTTGAAACTAAACACTGAACTGTTTCCCTCCTCGTCAAGTAAATAATCCGCAATAGTCTAATCTAACCTGGAATTGTTTACGTAGTTTGAATTGACTTTTATAATGAAAAAAACGGTTAAAGTTTGCACTAAAAATATACCTAAGATTTATTCGAACAAGTTGATGGCAGGAATCGGTCGGACCAGAGGATAGAGTTAGGCTCTTTATATATAATTAGTTAGAGAAACAGAATGAATTGTCTTGCATATCCTTAGCGTCTTGCATTCGCAATTACTATAAACAAGGCACAAGGACAATCACTGACAGTTGCTGGATTAGTTTTGGGTTATTCTTGTCTTTCTTATGGATAATTATATATTGCGTGCTCACGTGTTGGGTCACCTACAAATTTCTAAGTTTATTAGTCTAATGAAATGACGAAAAACATTGTCTATCCTCTAGCATTGCAGTAAATGTAATAAAATTATTTAGACGTTTAACTTGTTTTTAATTTTTTTATTGGAAAATTAATTAATTATATTTCATTTAGGGTGATAAAATTATGATTTCGGGCGCTGCAACGCGCACCGGGTAACGCTAGCAGTTATAGTTGACTATATTTGCTGACCAAGACACAAATCCCTGGCATTTTCTTGAATTCGGTTATATAGCGCCCAATACCTCACTTATGCGATACCTCGTAACTATAACTTACCATCCCTTATAAACCCCAACCAAGGGATGTTAGCTTTTATGAATATTTCGTTGCAATACAGAAATCAGGTTTTATTTTATACTCTAAAATAACACTGCATGGATCCATCTAAATGTTAAGTAAAAATAAAGAATATTAAATTGTTTCAAGACACCACAATAACTGGCAACTGCATCCTGTAGCAATGTCGATTCCGGGTTCAGTGTTCTGCCTGAATCGATTTAAAATACAGCCTCAACCGTGTCAGGAATAAGCATATCTGGCGCGGATATTCAAAGTCAGTCTTTGCGAATTCGTGCTTTGTAATACGCCTGATGTAATGGAACTAGTGTTACCGGAATATTATAAATGTTTTCACTATTAAAGCGAAATCGATATTGCTATGGTAGTCGAGTACTTCTTGTCGATATTTTGGAATATTTCCAGTTCCCTATCTCATTATCTGTAAACTTTCTGACGCCAATAAATTGCACAGCCCCTCGAGACACGATAAATATCTTAACATTTACTACAAACATAACCATAATGGAGTAGGGCCTGTAGCTTTGTTTTGTTAAAAAAATTGCCTTTTTTTTACAATCATGAAAAGCGGAACAACGTAGCCTACAGTTTCTCTTAATTTAAAAAAGGACTATTAGATCGAAGACTTATACAATTGAAATATTACAATCGAATTTATCTGATAGGCTTTAAACATTGCTTATTATATTATTAAAATAATTTTAAATTACAATTTTAGAGAATAGTTTAAATATATAATGGTATTGAATAATATTGTTATAATATTTATATTTATTAAATTATGATGAATTTTAATAATGTCTGATTCTAATAATAAATCATTTTATTCTCATATCTTCATATTTTCTAAAAACGTAGTAATATATAGCACATTTTTTGTTTCAAAATATCTTTAAAGGTACACGCACCACAACACGACAGATAACAGCTTTACTAATAGATAAAATTAGCTACGGAAGAAATACCTTTATCAGTATAAAGGAATATGCACGAAGAAGCAGAACGCTAACTAAACTCAATCATCTAGAAGGAGCGAGTGATTTTTTCTTATCCTTAAGTTGGCTTATCCGCGTGTGTGGCATATATGGCTTTTACTCTCTAGCATTTGGTTTGAGATTTTTTTTTAAACTACTTCCAACCTATTGGGAAAACGGATTTCACTTACTTCCTACACAAATGACGTCATCTCCCCTCTAGAAATATAATTAAGCCATCTCCAGTACAGCCCTTTAAAAAGTAACTAATTTTTTACCAAGCCCGTTTAACCTCCATACTCGCGCACTGTCACTCGTTCGATAAGAGGACATTAGGTATGATACACCTATAAAGGATGTACTTTGGGATTAGACCATTGGTTGAGTCTATTATTCAAATACGCGTTTGATCCTTTCTAAGCGTTTGTAGGATATATATATATATATATATATATATATATAATATGTTTTCTTGTTTAATGATTTAAAACAACATAGGTTATTCAAATACTAGAATATTAGTTATTTATATTCAAAGCTTTTCATTGGTAAACTGTACCATCATCATCAGGAATGAAAAATATAATATTGTAAGCTTACATTATTCAGTTTTTTAAGGAAACTTAAAGGCTCATTATATTATCATTTAATGTATTTGGTCCTTACCAAAGCAAATATTTTTAAAGTAAAAATATCTGTAGCGACGCCTAAAAAACCTATTGGATGGACATAAACATACAATTTCACGACAGAACAATTTCTATCACTTTACGCTATGGGTAACATTAAAGTAAATTAAATAACATATGATTTCATGCTACAGCAGATTTTGTGTTATACAGTAGGTTATGTTGTAGAACAGCTGTTCTACAGTTCATGTTACGCTATTTATTGAATATTGATAAGGAAAATTGTTAATAATAATTATTTTTATTCAGTTATTAAATATATTATTTATTTTTATGTTGACATATCTCAATGCATATAAATCAGTGTAACAGTTGTAATAAGTTATGTATTTTATTCCGAGAGTTATTGAAAACATTTTTAGGCTCGACTCATAGATTTTAAGACTTGATTTCAATGAATTTATTAACAAAGTTTGTATTCAGTAAACATGTACGGTCTAATATATTTTAATTATTACCTACATTATGTTATTATCACCTTCAGTAAAATTTAGTCCATGTCAACTATATGCCTCAAATTAAGATATAAATATTGAATAAAAACGTATACATTCATATTGTTGGTGTTATGAGGAATGGATAGGCACTTGAAATAGACATAACTCATCGGGGATAAAAAATTGTTTATACATTTTGTATAAAGAAGAGTATAACTGGGTGAATGGAGTTGCAAAATAGTAAAGACAGGACCCTGTTCCCTTTTAACTGAACCAATAAATAATTAATATATTTCCGTTATCGAATACTAAGTGGGTTTAGCAAGAGGAAAACCAAAAGTAAGTAAATGGCGGATATATTAGTGTCAGAAGGAGTTATGTGTTGACAGATGGCAGGAAGATAAATAGATCCTTTGCGAAGACATCGCTGAGCTTAAGGAAAAGTTACGGATGAAATGTAAAATATCCCTCTGAGGAAAAATAAAATAAAATGTCGTCATTGAGAAAGATACTTGTCCATGGATATGAGAATGTACTTGGGAAGAAAACTGTCACCAAAAATAACCAACTTGACACTTTTTAAAGATAAAAGTTCTCGATGCAGCTGTTATAATTTTCCACAGATGGGATCATACTTTACACTAATGGTAACAGGGTAAATTGAATAATAGACACAGACTATTTAAGTATACGTAAAAACGTACACACAAAACTATTTTAATAAATCTTCAATAGATGATACTTAAAACTGACACGTTCCTATACATTTGAATGCTCTCTTCTACCTTTCTTAAAATTAAAACATTAATCTTTGTTCACGCTTTTCAGATTACGCTCATTATTTACCTCCACCTTTTTCATTACCAAATTTCCATTCTGTATTGTTAGTATTGCGAATACACTATGGAATATTGAAAATGTAAGAGTGCAGTTAAAGCTTAGATAATGGAGATAATCCGAAACGAGTCCACAAAGAACAAAATTATAATGTTAGGGAAATTAGAAAACAGGACTCAAAATTATACCAAAATTCCTAAAGATAACAAAGGCAGATTAGTTTTTAATGTAGAACTATTTTATAAATTAAATAACATACGCCACATATTTTGAATAAACCTATTACAACCACGGATACTTCCGTACAAACAAACGTTTTGGAACCGAATTTTTCATCCGAGTCTTTTGTAACTTCAAATCCTGCTAAAAATGTAAAATATGGGCATTTTTACGTAAAGGTACGCCGTACAATATTTAAATGAGCTCTTATCTTCTTCGCTACTACATTCTTGTTAAATTATCGGTAACACGCTGTCGCTTCAGAGGGTGGGATTTATGTGGCGTAAGGTGGAATGGAAACTGGAAATTAAAAGGAAACTGGAATAAGTTACAAAAAACTTCAAATTACAGCTTGAAAAGATCCACGTAAGAAAAAATTGCTTCTTATTCTTCAATTGAAATATTAACTTGTGTAATATATAATTTGTAATATTTTTTTTAAACGTTGCTAGACGTTAATTGCTAGATTTATGTGTTGTGTAACTAAAGTTAAGACATAAAAAATAATAAGACTTTTAAATAAATTTAAATGTTTAAGTATTGTTCAGTCCTAAGTGTTACTCCTTCAATATTACTTCGTAGCAAGAATATCGTGCGTGTACGTAAGGAAACATAATGACCCTAAACTATAGGAATTTCCAGTGAGATATGAAAAAATATGACCCACAACAATTATCTGAGGTTAAATAAAAACACTTCCACTTATGTTAGTATGTTACACTTGCATATGAAGGTAGGCTACTTACGGTACTTTTACGTTACTGTAGATGTGTCCCATTGTCACCTCAGCAGTAACTGACTTCTAAGTTGCTTTAGGTTAGCCTACGGTGGGGTAGGATAAAGATATAGGAAAATGTTTTTTATTTTAGAGGGTTTGCCCTCACAAAGAAAAATTTTGCTGAACACCTCAAATTCAGAAAACCACAATTATATAAACATAACATTAAACCTTATAATTCTACAAAAACAAAACAATATACGACCCTTGGTTTTTTTAAGGTAGGGAGATTTTTGTATGATAGGGTAGGGATATAATTGTATTTTGTAGTTGGTATGGGGGATATATAATAACAAAACTATATATGCCTACCCTATTATTCTACCCTACCCAAATCTAAAACAACCTGTAGCCCCCCCCCCAAGTAAAACTGAACTGCGCGTCTCCCCTTCAGACCTCTTTGTAGTGATATTACTAACATAAAAATACTGTTGTCTTTCGATTACAGTGTTCTTGTGCACGCCATTCTGTTAACCCATACAATCTGTATAACAATATTGTTTTAACGAAATACATATATAATAATACAAAATTTGTATTATATATCTCATAGTTTTAATAAAAATAACATTAGAAATACATACTAAAATTCTCAAAATTGAAATTCAAATAAAGAAATTTATTTTAAAATTTATACTTAAATACAAAATCGGGAACGTCAAAAAATGCTCTCTAACCCCCTCCTCGAGTTCCTTTGTCATAAATTTATATCGTTTTAATTCTGTATCTAGTAAACGTGAGACTTTTTCTGTTCTGCCAGTAAAAATGTTCTCTATAACTAGAACATTTACAATAAGGTTTTATACCTTATAAAGAAGGTCCTTATAAAAGGATAATTACGTTTGAGGGTAGTAAATTAAAAATTTCATATAAAACTTAAACTTTGATAAAATAAATTTTATTGCTCATAAAAACGTCACGCAAATTGATTGTAAACATTTCATCGCCTTCCTTAATACTCTAACTTACCGCTAGAAAGCGCTTTAAGTTTGTTGTATCATTTTTTAATCAAGAGTAGAATGACTTTACTCTTTTCATAACCTATCTTTTATGTATTGATAAAAATAGAAATTATTAAAAAGCAATTTTATGAAGAATTGAAACATCGCTCTAAGATAGATTGATAGTTAAAAGCTGATTTCCATTGTATTTATGAACGAAATAGTTTTCACTGCATTTATTCATGCAATATCTCATTGCGTTGTAGAGAAAACACAATATTGCGCACACACTAAGCGATGTCACGACTATTCAATTGTTTTTGTATTAAACAGTTCAAAATGAGTTAATTTGAATAAAGGTAGGAAGGCGTGAACAATATAAATCCCTTGGTAGAGGATGATACAGGGGCGCGTATCCAAGCAGACATACTCTCTACCGGGGTCGCTAGGTGACCAACCCTTACACACTTTATAAGAAGGTAAAGGATAACAATGGACTAATTAATTTAAGTATGACTAAGGAAAGCACAAATTGATCCCTTGCTATTGGGAAAGTTATATTCCATGAGTAAGGAGCGGTTATCTGATCAAGCAAGAAGAGGTGCCTACTTGTGACTTCATGCGTACTCCTCTCTCTCTGTTTTCCTCTCTCTCTATACATATCTATCTATCCATTTATTCTGTTTCTGTATATATATATATATATATATATATATATATATATATATATATATATATATATATATATTATTCTTAGTATTGAAATTCCTGAAGATGTTGGTAATGTCAACCTACGAAAAGCTTTGAATGTATTGTTCAATAAATTATTCCTGTAATTGTGTAAATTATTTAATCTTAAATATATATATATATATATATATATATATATATATATGTGTGTGTGTGTGTGTGTGTGTGTGTGTGTGTGTGTGTGTGTGTATGTGTGTGTGTGTGTGTGTGCACGTTAAAATATTTTTGTCATTGTGATATGCGTTTGAAAATATACGGTAACAAACATAACTAGGAAAACATTATGTTGAAAACAATGGATGTACATTGTGTTTAAAATATAACATGTTACGTACTATGTTTTATAGGTCACAACGAACTAGATATCTCGATTGCGAACGGTTTAACGGTTTTGTATGTAAATACATACTTTTCATGTTACTCATCCATGGGAATTCATTGTTTTTAAAAACAAAGAGCAGTAGAAAAAGCAATTTCCTTTAAAGTAAATAGTTACCTGTTACGAAACGCATTAACTATAGTTATTGAGTCTCGAGAATCGTTGTTCGCTTTAGTAAAACTGTTATCGATATTATCGTTATAAATAATTTATAGAGCGTTTGCATTGGTATGAGACGGGAAGTAGTGTATATATGTTATCAGTAGAAACATAAAATACATATAAAGCCGTTGTAGTTTTACAATGTAAATAACACAGACCTTGGAATATATTCAAAATATAACTTTTTTTATCTTACACTTTTACGTCTAACATTTGTGATATGCTCGATAGATTACAACCAATACACTACAAGAAATACACCACAGACAGATACCAAGCAACACAACTGACCAACATTCTTGTCAGTGTTCCACACCATTGAATAATTGGTTGACCAAATGCGAAAGGCGTCTGCTGAAAATTTTAAAATTTGTAATATAACGACTTACGCAATTTTGCACCCAAAAAGATGTCAGTTTTCTAACAGCTTTCAAAGACGCTTCGCTCTCATAGTACCAGGCAATCTTCATCTGTACCTACTTTTACACTCCTTGAATATTGACAAGTATTTCTAATAATTTGAGTTACTGAACAAACCAAGTAACGTTTTATCAACGGCATGATACCTCAGTTGTCACGTATTAGATGTCGGAAATACACTCACTGAGTGTCCAAGTAAGTTGTTTTATCACAAATCTGTTCGTAAAGAGTTCTGAATAACATTATGTCCCTCTGAAGCTGGCCACATTTACGTTATTGTGTTAATCTATTTATTAGGTTAGATTAAATTATTATAATTAAATAATATTTAACAGTTAAATTATTGTCTCTGACACCAAATATATTAATAAACAACTCAGCATATACCTAGAATTATTAGTTTAAGGCTATGTTTTCCTGTATTTATTCAGGAATATAACATTAGAAGCAAAATAAATTTACGATAAAGAGACATCTAGATTGAATATTCAGATTAAATTATTTTTCAACATTTTCATTCGTCAACCTATATGGCCTGATTACACAAAGCGTCCCTTTTGGCAATTGATGACGCGCTCTTACAGACCTGTAATAAAAATTGGTTTGATCGATTTCCGTTTGAAACTGACTATTTTAAACCGCCACGGATTTAGAAGTATGGTTTAATTCCACGGGATGCAAACAAAGGTTTATTTGACGGCTTGAAGCAATTGCACACTTCTGGCTTGGCCGCTCCCTGTGGATTATCTTGCAAAAGTGATTCTAAAGGATTACGTCGCATTGATCTGTTGCGAAAGATTACACAATTCCTGTGACCTAGATTTAATCTTGTAATGGTTCTGTGCATAAGATTTAAAATCTGAACAAATATATCGCAATGCTTATGTACAGATACTTGACCTTCTCTATAACTGCAAAACAATTTCATGATAATTGATCTTTGAGCACTGTACCACTGCATCCGTGGCACAATGGTAAGATTGCCTGATATAACTACTGGGAGGCCCAACCAAACATACAATGTAAGTAAGGAAAAGGGACTACCTGTACAATCTTTCTTGAAGGGGCGGTTCAGGATTTATTAATTTGGTAGGTACAGTTTAGGGGAGTTGTGACTATCGGGGGAGGTCGGAGGAGGTTCTAGCTACACCCAGAAATTGTATAAAACTTAAATGGTCTGTTTGAGGTTATTTCAACATACAGGGATTATAAATATATTAAGCTAAGCCAAATGGCGATTATATGCTATTTTATTGTGGCTTCTAAATTTCACTATATTATTATGATCATTTTTTTAAAATCTTATATATATATATATATATATATATATATATATATATATATATATATATTATGTGTGTGTGTATGTATATATATATATATATATATATATATATATATATAAATTTATTTGTATATATTATTGACAGTTAAAAAAGATTTTAATGATATAAAACAGGTTTGGTAGGCCCAAACCTACCCGTTAGAGCCACCAATTTGTGTACCTCAAATATAATGAGGATTGAGGCATCTCCTGGCTTAGTCTTATTTCCCATATTATTTAGTAGTTTATATATTATATTCTCTATTTACTTCTGAATATATCCTTGTAACTCTACATAATCGTAGTCTAAGCGACCCTTAAATGTAAGTGATTACACCCAGAGCTATTTAATTTGGGCTAAATGTATTTTTTTGAAAAATGGATTTTGAGTGTTGGGGACTCAAATGTGCAAAAACCTTAGAAGAAGAAATAGAAATACAACCATCATTAGGCGAGATAAAAATTCTTGTTAATAAATTAATATCGCTAATAGTTTGCCTCCAATTTATTTCTGATAAATAACACAGAAAGCAATTTGACTCGATTTGAGAAGAACTCTACACTTACGCCATGACTCTGTTTCTTAGCAGTTTAATGCCCATCAATTACTCTTTACCAGAGGCCTTGCCAATGGTGTCCTCATGGGTTTAACGCAGGAATAAAATGTCTGCATATCAACACATATTAGAAAGTAAAGGTAAATTAAAACTCTATTTATTTAAACTCTGAACCTTCAACGTTATTTGGATAAAAAACAATATATTGCGTTTTCATAATTTGAGGTTTGGTTTTTCGTTAAATAAAATAACCAAACTATTTTAATAAAGTAGCCAATGCGGTTACATTTTGTAAAATGATTGCATTTTAATGGCGAATATTTAAATATTTTAAACGAAATACAACGGCGGAAATGCCGTAGTTTAAAATGAAATATTTAGAGATAGGTTTGTTATAGCCAAGAGGATACCATTCGGGTTGCAAAGTTCAACTATTTTGACCTTAATGAATAAATTTCAAGTAATTTCTCTACGAAGTTTTATAAGATGGTTTTAATTTATGAGGTAGCACAATTTGTAAAAACGATGGTGGTCCATATTCGTTAATAAAGAAATAGCCAACCTACAAAAATTGCTATATAAATTTCAAATTAAAACAAAATATGTTATGAATATTTTTAAAACTGGGTTAAAATAATTTGATTTAAAGAATAAAATTACATTTCTTATTAAAAGGTCTACAACAGCCTAACTAAACCTTATACTTTTTATCAGGCTAATTATTTATTGTACATTTTTTATGTCTGATAGTAAGCCATATAATACAAAAATAAAAATCTTTCCATTATTACACCTTTACAAACTTAAATTGTGTAATTTATTACATTATGCCTATATTGCCTGTATCTATTATATATACCCTGGAAAAAATAAATTTAATTAATTAAAACTTCGTCTATTAGATATCTAAAGTATGTTACTTAAAAGGTCTGAAGCTTCAACGCTTAACTCAGTTTTACTTGGAGGGCCTCTCAGTTTAGGGGGTGTCGATGGGGGTGGGATATTAGTTTTGGATATATAGTTTTGTTATTATATTCCCCCAATACCCAATAAAATATAACCATATAAACTACCCTATCACACAAACATCACTTTACCTTAAAAAAACTAAGGGTCGGTTATAGTTTTGTTTTTGTAGAATTTTTAGTTTTGATGTTATGTTTGTGTAGTTGTGGTTTCTGGATTTGAGGTGATCAGCAACGCATTTCTTTGTGAGTGCAAATCTGTCTAAAATGAAAAATATTAGCCTATATTTATCCTACCCCAAGCTAACCTGAAACAACTTAGAGGTCAGTTACTGCTGAGGTGACAATAGGACACATCCCCGTAACGTAAAAGTATCGTAAGTAGCCTACCTTTATATGCAAGTGTAACATACTATACGGCCAAACTTTTCCGTCTCTCACTGGAAACTCCTATAGTTTAGGGCCGTTATGTTTCGTTACACATACTCTGATATTCTTGCTAGAAAATAATATTGTAGGAAAAACATTTAGAACTGAACATTTAAATTTACTTAAGAAATCTCATTTCTTTATGTCTTAGGATTATTAACATTAGTTAAGCAACCAATAATTCTAGCAATTAACATGTAGCAAAGTTAATTAGAAATGAATAAAAATATATTACATAAATTAAAATTTCAATTAAACAATGGGAAACACCTTTTCCTTGCGTGGAGCACTTCAAGCAGTAATTTGAAGTTTTTGTATCACTTTCCAGTTTCCATTCCACTTTACGCCACATAAATTCCACCCTCTGAAGCGACCGCGTGTTACCGATAATTTAACAAGAATGTAGTAGCGAAGAAGTTTAGAGCTCATTTAAATATTGTACGGCGTACCTTTACGTAAAAATGCCTATACTTTACATTTTCAGAAGGATTTGAAGTTACAAAAGACTCGTATAAAAGATTAGGTTCCAAAACGTTTGTTTGTAGTGAACGTATCTGTGGTTGTAATAGGTTAATTCAAAATATGTTTTGTATATTGTTGAATTTATAATATAATTCTAAATTAAAAACTAATGTATCATTGTTACCGTTAGGAATTTTGGTACAATTTTGAGTCCAGTTTTCTGATTTCCCTAACATTATAACTTTGTTATAGATTTGGTATAATTTGGAGTGCTATGTTCTGACTACCCTTACATTAAATCGTTGTTCTTTGAGGACTCGTTTCGGATTATCTCCATTATCAAAGCTTTAATTGCACACTTACATTTTAAAAATTCCATAGTGCATTCGCAACACTAACAATACAGAATGGAAATTTGGCAATGTAAAAGTTAGAGGTAAATAATGGACGTAATCAGAAAAGCGTGAACAAAGATCGATGTTTTAATTTTAAGAAAAGTGAACAGGGCATTAAAATATATAGGAACGTGTCTGTTTCAAATATCAGCTATAGAACACCTATGAAATAAGTTTCGTCTATAGGTTTCTACGTATACTGAGATATTATGTCTATTATTCAATTTACCCTGTTACCGTGACTGTAAAGTATGACCCCAGCTGTGAAAAATTATTACAGCTGCAACAAGAACGTCTATCTTTTAAAAATTGTTAAATTATTTATTTTTGATGCCAGTTTTCTTCCCAAATACATTCTCAAATCCATGGACAAGTAACTTTCTCAATAACGACATTTTCTTATAGTTTTTTCCCCAGTGGGATATTCTACATTTCATCCGTAACTTTTCCTTAAGTTCAGCGATGTCTCCACACATGATCTATTTATCTTCCTGCCATCTGTCAACACATAACTCCTTCTGACACTAATATATAAGCCGTTTACTTACTTTTCGTTTTCCTCGTGCTAAACTCACTTGGTATTCGATAACGGGAATATATTAATCAATAATTTGTAATTTTTATTAAAAAGGAAATAGAAAAATATTTTCAAAAATTCCACGTAAATTTTACAGCTACCAAAATGAGAAACGCATCAAAGGAACTTCACTTCATACTTGATAACAGATC
This sequence comes from Prosapia bicincta, assembly GCA_036971475.1. Classification (NCBI taxonomy): domain Eukaryota; kingdom Metazoa; phylum Arthropoda; class Insecta; order Hemiptera; family Cercopidae; genus Prosapia; species Prosapia bicincta. The sequence goes on along the minus strand of JBAIZL010000001.1, from coordinate 201,323,723 downwards.
TGCATCTGGTGTACTGCCCTACCCAAGGTATAACGTAACATTTGCCTTTACCCAGGAGATTATTGGTTCGGGTAAAAGGGAACAGTGTAATGTCTTAACTATTTTGTGGTTAATTTCACCCAGTTATACTCTTCTTTATACAAAAGGTATAAACATCTTTTTAGCCTCCATGGGTTGTGCCTATGTCGGGTACCTATACATTCCTCCTAAGCACCAACAAAAGGAATTTATACGTCTTTTATTCAATATTTATATCTTTATTTGAGGAATGTAGTAAATAAAGACTAATATTTACTGTAGTTAATATTAAAATAGTGTAGGAAATAAATACATTTATTAGACCCTACGTGTCTACTGAATACAAATTTTGTTAATAAATTCATTGAAATCAAGTCTTAAAGTGTGATAGTCCTGCCTAAAATGTTTTCATTCAAACTCTTGGATACAACTCTTGTAAAATACATAACTTATTACTGCTGTTACATTGAATTATTTGTATTGAGATTTATCAACATAAAAAAAAAATATTATATTTATTAACTGATTAAAAGTATTTATTAGTACCAATTTTTTTAAATAATAAACAACAAGTAGCGTAACATTACGCTGGTCTACAACGTAACCTATATCAAAAAATTAGCTGTTTAATGAAATCATTTATCATTTAATTGACTTTAAATCCATAGCTTAAAGTGATGGATATTATACTGTCATGAAATTGTATATTTATGTCCATCCAATAGGGTTTTTTATGGGACACTATAGACGTTTTCACTTCAAAGTCGTTTGCTTTGTGAAAGGCTAATTACATTAAATGATAATATAATAGGCCTATAAGTTTAACAGTTCTGTATAAAACAGAAACTACGTAAATGGACTAATTATACAATTCACGTAACCAATCTGCAATATTTTTGTAGGTTTAGAAGGTCCGAAAATATTAAACCTTTCTTGTTTAATAAAGAACAAGTATAGATTATTTTTCATGTTATTTTAATTTATCGTTTAAGATTTTTTTAAAAGGGCTATTGAATGATATGTGATTTTATTAATGAGTTAAAATCATAGTTTAAATATTTTGAATTGTAACCTTTGAAAATATTTGTTTAGTTTGGGGAATATGTTTAAAAGTTTTGCAGGACTGCGAGCTGAATTAAATTCAAAGACAGTCAAGTCCGTTTTAAATATCAGTCTTATATTATATTATATTTTTAGGATATCAAACAATATCTTATGAATAATATGAGGCCAATGTTTCTAACCTTAGGCTATTTTTAAAATCGGAATTTATTATTTTTTGTATTAAAATAAGAGCACAATATTTTATCAATATTTATCTAATTTGTTTTGTAAAACTGTTTTCGAAGTTGGTTGTATTAAACCTATAGTTTGTTGACATATTTTTCAGTGACTTCAAAAGTCCTCGTAACAGTTTTAGTAAAACAATTGGAACTCTCTTCACTAAGGGTCGGTCATATTGGATTAGTCATATTTGTCCCATAATTAATAATTAATACTCCACTATAACCGTACAATCAATATTTCTATACATTAATCTTTTGGGGTGTAGATTGGGGCCTATATATCCCACAAACTCCTAGGAAGTATCAAACGCATATATATGAGTCATTGATTTAACCAAACTTTCACACCAAGAAATGGTCTTATCCCAAAATTAATCCTATGCACGAGTACGGAGGTTAAACGGTTTTGGTAAAACATTACTAACTTTAGGGCCTTACCGGAGATGACGAAATTATATTCTTAGAAGGGACATGACGTCATTTGTGTTGGAACGAGAAAAGTCGTTTTCCTACTAGGAAGGAAGGAATTTTATAAAAATATTAACAACATGTTAGTGAGTAAAAGCCATTTATTACACACAGGAGGAAATTATATAATACAAACAAACAATGAAGCTATTGTTTCGTAAGGAAATTCTGAAACAAAACATTATTTATTACAAAATTATTACAATAATACGTTTCTAGGAACCTTCTTGCTATAATTGCAATAGGGGTGGCATTATTCATATGGCGATTAACTAAATTACCGGCTATTTAGAAAGGATTTAAAGGGTTGTAAATATAGCTAGGATTAATCTATGGTACGAAATTCCTGGATTTAGGATGTAGAAGTAACACACTTACTCTCTATTGGGGTCATATACAAGTGGCTATCCTTCATAGCATTTTACAGGATAACTGATAGTGCTGATGTAATTATGTAGGACATTAGATCTCGGAGAAGCCTGTAACCCCTAGAGGGTGCGGCGCTAGGTGGCGGATAGAGGGATGGCACCATATGTTTTTCTAGAGGGTTGTAGGAGGAAAATAAATTACGATTCGCACACCATCAGACAGAAGTAAAAACTTTTTGAGCCTGTGACAACGCTTCTCCATCCAAGAACTCTTCTCTTCTATCAAAAGCCAGACGTAGCGACGGCTATAATTGATACTTTCTCTATTATATGAAACTGCATAGACATAAAAACAACAAACAACACAGAAAGAATAATATTCTTACACAGGGAGAATTTTGTCCCCGTCCGAACAGGGTCGCTTACTTAAGTAGACTTGCATTATACCGGGGTAAGCAGGTGTGCCTATCCCCCACCCGGCAAAAATTATAAAATGGCTAAAGGTCTCTGTATGGCATAAGGATAGAAAACAATCAGTCGCTCCTTCTAGGTGTTTGGGTTTATTGTGCATTTTGATTTCTCATTCATATTCCTTTATATTGGGAAAGGTATATCTTCATTAGTTAATGTTATCTATTAGTAAAGCTGTTATCTGTCGTGTTGTGGTGCGTGTACCTTTAAAGATATTTTGAAACAAAAAATTTGGAATATATTACTAAGTTTTTAGAAAATATGATAATATGAGAATAAAATGATTTATATATCTAAATCAAATATTAGTTAAATATATCTAAATTTAATAATAAAAAACATTATAAAAATATTGTTTAATGCCATTATGTATTTCAACTATACTCTAACAGTGTAGTTTAATATAATTTCGTTAATATACTAAGCTGTATTTAACCATATGATATAGAGAAATAAGCTTTTAAATTCGTTTGTAATAATTCAATTGTATAAGACTCCGATCCGATATACATTTTAAATCTTGAGAAAATAAAGGATACGTTGTTATACTTTTCATGATTGTTAAAATAAAAGGCAATTGTTTAACTAAACAAAGCTTTACTCCATTACGGTGATGTTTGTGGGAAAGGATAAGGTAAGGTATTTATCGAGACTCGAGGGCCTGTGCAGGTTATGGGAGCCATAAAGTTTACAGATAATGATAAAAAAATCTGGAACTATCCCAAAATATCGGCAAGACGTACGCGACTACCATAGCAAATATCGCTTTCGCTTTTTAGTGAATACATTTGTAATATTCCTGTAACACTAGTTCCATTACAACAGCCCTATTGCCAACAACAATATTCAAAGATATTGTATTCTTCGAAGCACGAATTCGCAATGACATACTATAAAAATCCGCGCCAGATATGGTTATACGCGACACGACTGAGACAGTATTTTAAATCGATTCAGGCAGAACACTGAACCGGACTATTTGACATTGCTACAGGAGGCAGTTGCCAGCTATTACGGGGTTGTGAAAGAATGTAATATTCTTTGTTTTTACTTAACATTTAGATTGTTACATGCAGTGTTATTTTAGAGTGTAAAGTAAAACAAGAGTACCAATACAATCTGAAAAGCAACGGAAAATACCTAGAGACTAACATCCCTTGGTTGGGATTTATTAGGGATGGTAAGTTATAAATAAAAGTGAGCTATCGTGTGTTATATAACCGAATTCAAGAAAATGCCAGGGATTTCTGTCTAGGGCAGAAAATATCGTCAACTGTAGCTACTAGCGTTAACCGCGTGCGCCCGAAATCATAATTTTATAAAGAAAAGTGAAAAATTATTAATTAATTTTCCAATAGGAAAAGAAAATAATTCATCTAAATAATTACATTTCATTTACTGCAGTACTAGAGGACAGACGATGTTTTTCGTAATTTCATTAGGCTTATAAACATAGAAATCTTTAGGTGCCCTTACAGGTGAGCACGCAACATAACTTTGTCCGTGAGAAAAGCAAGAATGTTCCAAACTAATTCTAGCAATGGTCAATGATTGTCCTTGTGCCTTGTTTGTGGTTATTGCGAATGCAAGACTCAAAGGAAATGCAAGACGCTTCATTCTATTTCTCAAACTAATTATATGTAAAGTGGTTAACTCTATCCTCCTGTCTGACAATTCCTGTCTTTAACCTGTTTGAGAAACTTGTTCGAATAAATTTTAGGTATATTTTTAGTGCTAACTTTAACTGTTTTTTTCATTAAAAAATTCAACTCAAACTGCGGAAACAATTTCACGTTAGATAAAACAGTATATTGAGGATTATTTACTTGGTGAGGGAAACAGTTCTGTGTTTAGCTTCAACTGATTCATGAGGAAAGTTCTATGCGCAATGATGACGTAATTGTTTGCTCTTCTCGAGAAGGGAGGGGACTTAAGCAATTTCCACTTTCCATAATGTTATCTTTAGTAAATGATAATTCAAATTTTATCGAATAATTTATTGTTATTTTCTTACGTAACAACTGTTTTTACGTTATATATATATATATATATATATATATATATATATATCCAATTATCCATATATCTATTTATCTGTCTATCGATCAAACTATCTTTTCTCTATCGATATATCTGTCTATCTGTGTTTTTTGTTCATTTATGTATGAATCTCCATCCATCTGTCGATCGTTCGATCTATCATCCATCTATCTATCAATCTTTCTATCAATCTGTCTATCTATAATTAAATCCACTACTAAAGTATGAAAATTCATCTAAGAATAATAAATATTAAGATATTCTCCACGAGAATAAAAATCCTTCTGGTATATATAGATGCAGGAAAAAATCTAGTTTATTGCAACAATTATTTAGGAGAACTGCTATTTAACCTTTTTATATTGCATCTCTGAGATGGTATTTAACCTTTAAATTTATTAGTTAGGAATGTGGAAATATTCCCAGTGTATATTTTTAACATGACTATAATTCTTCAGCCAAACGTACGGAAGATGTGTGTAAGCTCATCATGGTGACGTTACACGGTGCGGTAAGTGCTTTGAATATGACATTTAGATGCATAAATCAGGTCAAACAATGGCCGGGCAGTTTAGCGTCCTTCATTGTCTGGCCCGCAAATAGGCCTTTGCATTCACCTCAGTGTAATAGGATTGCTTGTAGGACACTGATATTTAAGTGTTTAGCTCTTTATATCTCTTCACACATTTGGCAATCAGAAAATCTTCTCGATTTGCTTCGATTTTATTTATATAAACATATGCACATTAAATTATTCTGTAATGCTTTCACACAACAGTTATTTCTATTATTCGTAAGGTTGTGTGTCACTTTATATGTTTTGAATATTTGGGTGGGAATGTTGTTATTCGATATTAGTTTCACCTGAGAAATATATGTATTTAAATTTTGATATAAAATACAAAAATGCACATTAAACAATAATAAATGAAAAATTAGTCAAAGCATTTTTCATGGAAAACGTCTTAAGCACGTCTGCAGTGTTGTTAGAACCATGTTAAATTGAATTAGTCAAGTTATTATTTTCAATTAGAACTTTTTTTTAGGAATTCACCTATGTTGTAGATTAAATCGTAGATTCACCTATGTGCATCAATAACGGATAGTTATGTAGAAGATAGATTGATAAATACATATTTAAATAGATGGATTGATAGAACCATAAATAGATATATATAGTAAAGTTTCGATAATTCGAATCAGATTGGAGCGAGACCCCTTCGGATTATTAAGAAATAAGATCTCTATTGATTACAGTAATCGCAAAAAATAATGTTGCTTGCGAATACATTGTTCAGGTCTCAGTCGAACCTTCGTCTTTATTCTCGCCATCACTGCCTTAAATAGTTTATTGTACAACATCAATAATCGTAACTTCTATTAACATCGGAATTTCACAACAAATATTTTTCTTGGAAAGAAATATCAAATCAGTTTCTTTTTGTGGATCAATAGTTTCAACACGACAGTATTTTATTTACTTTTTGAATAATTAGTGTTTGAATTGTTCTCTATCCATCCGATCAGTTTAGTTCTTCAATGAAAGCGTGTCAATGAGGAAGGGAAAATCATTTTAAACGCCGGCGAATTAACCAATTCTAAGTTGGGATAGAATTTAATCGAAACGTCGGTATTCAGAATTTTGAGACTCTAGTGTATATATATATATATATATATATATATATAGACACCTGGGCGGGAGCCGTCACAATAGAATCTCAAAATAAATCAATTTTACAATATTAATGCGTAAGAATTTACGAAACAGGACTTGTGTCTCCACAAACGAATGAAAAGATTTGTGAATGTAGCAGTAACTATTAGTAAGTAGTATGAAATTCATTCTTCCGGTCAATTGCAACAAAAAATTCAGTTTTAGAAACACTTAATGCTATAACATTTTACTTCTTTTTGAATTACGCTCGCACACAGAATTCTTTCTGACATATAAACACCATTTTCCCTTACAGCTTAGCAACAGTAAAATGAACACTGACAAGAAGCATATATATATATATATATATATATATATATATATATATATATATATATATATATATAGTGACAGGCAGAAAGATAGTTAGATCGATAAACAGATGAATAGATTATTATTGGATACATATATTAATAGATTGAAGATATGTAAATAAATTGTTAGATGTACAAATGGACACACACACACACACACACAGACATACATACAAACAAACACACACACACACACACACACAAACACACACACATAAATACTTGAAACTATAACATTTTACTCGTTTTTTAATTACGCTCGCACACAGAATTCTTTCTGACATATAAACACCATTTTCCCTTACAGCTTAGCAACAGTAAAATGAACACTGACAAGAAGCATATATATATATATATATATATATATATATATATATAAATATATATACATATATATATATATATATATATATATATATATATAGTGACAGGCAGAAAGATAGTTAGATCGATAAACAGATGAATAGATTATTATTGGATACATATATTAATAGATTGAAGATATGTAAATAAATTGTTAGATGTACAAATGGACACACACACACACACACACACAGACATACATACAAACAAACACACACACACACACACACACAAACACACACACATAAATACTTGAAACTATAACATTTTACTCGTTTTTTAATTACGCTCTCACACAGAATTCTTTCTGACATCTAAAACACCATTTTTCCTTACAGCTTAGCAACAATAAAATGAACACTGATAAGAAGCACACACACACACACACACACACACACACACACTCTCATACACACACTCTCTCTCACACACACACACACACACATATATATATAAATATATATATATATATATATATATATATATATATATATATATATAAATTTAAGACTACATACTCGTATTCAGCTTACATTGTTATCTCTCAGTTACTATTGAGGTATTTATTTGGAACAAATTGCAGTTAGTTATTATGCTTCAGATGATGTTTGCTAGGTAACCAAAATGACCATCAGGCAAACAAGTAATTTATGGCCAGGGGTTTGTGAGTAATCAGTAGAATAACTATTTAGCTGATACGTAAATGCACATTGAACTTCAAACTTTTGCAACACTCCGTAAGTAAATTGCAATTTACATTTATTGTCCCTACTTCAATACTACTACTACTACTACTACGTAGCGCTACAGCCCGGGGTAGGCCTTGGCTTCCTTAACAATGTCCCGCCATGTACCTTCCTCAACGTCCTGTAGCCATCGTTTTCTTAGTCGGCCAACTCTTCTTTTGCCAATCATAGTGCCATGTAAAAGTTTGTTCGGCATTCTATTGGTGGGCATTCTTATGATGTGACCCAACCATTTTAGACGTCGCGTTTTAATAAAATGGACCACATTTGCGTCTTTATATAAGGAATACATCTCGGCATTAGATCGAAGCTTCCAAACATTTGTCTGTACATCGTGAACCGGACCATAAACTTTTCTCAAAAGCTTACTCTCAAACAATGTCAACTAATTTTTCATCGCGGAGGTTAAAGTCCACTTCTCCGCTCCATACGTTAGGACTGGCCGAATTAAGGTTTTAAGGTTTTATAGAGTCGTATCCTACTTCAATTTACACAGGAATTTGTCGCGCTAACAGCGTTAAGGTTGCTCGTACCCAGACATTTAATTTTCAAAAAATTAGCAAACTAGATAATTGAAATATTCACCTGACTGTGACAGAATGGAACCGTAACGAACGTCCTAAACCTTCCTACAAACACACGACACATGTTTCGCCCTGAATGCACATGTACATTATATTATATAGAACATTTATACTTCGTTAAATATTGAAAGCAATTTATTTAACACCTATATTTAAAACACGGTTGTTACATCTATTACATTACTGACATATTAAATAACACACTAAGTATATTATTCAACTTTTACTGTATTTTCACCTGTCATCAATTAATTTATATGTTTGTTATGCTATCACGTCTGTACACTAAGCCCATCCGATGAAACCACGGGAAAGTTATACATTGACATATTTTTAGTTTGTGTGTGTGTGTGTAATATGAGTACACTAAATACGAAGTTGTTTTCAGTACCTGTATATTCTAATATGTATATCTATCATATTTCAAACAAAATAGAAGAATGCGATCACAAAGCACATACCTTCGTTCTATTTACTTAGATCAATGAGCTGCGGGGCGCACTGCGGTCTATAATTTATGAATGATTTAAGGAAAGGAGGGAGGTTAAGAGAGAGAGGGACGGAGGGAAATAGAGAGAGAGAGAGAGAGAGAGAGAGTGGGAGGCGGTTCAGAAAAGAAGAAGGATGTAGATAGGAGGGAGGGTCAGGGAAAGAAAATCAGGTTGGAAGTTGAACGATAGACAGAGCGAGAATAATGAACGTAGGCAGTTAGGTAGAGAGAGAGAGAGAGAGGAGGACAATGATAGAGGGAGACAGTTACTGAGGGAGAAGAGGGAAAGGAAAAGCGTAGGTGAAGGAGTGGGAGAAAGACAGGGAAGGGGGAGGAGAAAAAGAGAGAGAGAGAGAACCATATAGTGAGAAAGACAGGGGGGAGACGAGAAAGTGGGTGGGAGGGGTGTATATATAAATGACAAGTAGCGGAAAGAGAGGTACTAAGGGAATGGGAAAGACAGAGAGAGAGGGGAAAAGAATAGTGTGGATCAGGGGTATTAAATCAGTTTTAAAAACATGCATTTTAATTTTAAGTATTTTCAATCATACCTCTATCCTAATTGTATTTATAGACTCAAGTAAGTTTTTCTTGATTCAATGAACTATGGTTTCTCCGGAGAAGAGTGGGGGGGGGCAAAATTCAAAATGTTTGTGAAACAAATATTTTAGTGTCTCTTCACTAAAGAGTAATACGTAGTATTACTTGATGGTATTACTCTAAAATGTAGTTTTCAGTTGCATAAAATTTAAAATTTTATTTTATTCCCACAGTTTAAAAAGACACTTTACAGTAGATTTAGAAGAAGAACACGTTTTATACTCGACGTATTGTACACTTAGAACCATTGACAACTATTCTAATACCACAAACACCGCAGTTCTAAAATAACTAATACATAAAGTACCAAGAACCGCTTCTTATAGGCCTATAAATTTCTTTACCATTTTTATTGTTGAAGTATAAAGTTATATAGGATTATAAGTATTCGGCCATTAGGAGTAGAAAAGTTATGTATTTAAACTTGTATGTAACCGTACACTGTCCGTGTGGTGCAAACCTCTAGTCTATATACTACGGCTTTACATTTATCCCGTTGAATCTGTCCGGAAGTTGTGGTTTTACTAATTCAGACAAGCTAACTCAGAAAGAGCATTTTCGAAAGGACTAATCACAGCTACTGCTGTCTGTGGACTTTATAAACTCCAAACTATGGCTGACATTTAAACACTACATCTGCAACTCGGAGGTGATTATGTAGTCAAGTCCATTAGTGCCCATATCATTCTGCCAATCCTGTTTTATCATATATTGTTGCATTGATGTATTTCTCAAAATAAACTGTTTTGTTTTTATTTCTTGCTATATATGTTATTCTGTTGTTTACTTTTTTTTGAAAAATATAATACGTATTTATTCTTTAAGTAATATTATAGCTGACTTCTAAATTGATGGCACTAATAAACGCTTTTGCATCAAAAGAATTGTGAAATTGCGGATTAATAAATAACAGTACATAAACTTATTATTCATAGTTAATAAATTATTTAGTAACATTGATTATGACGTTACATTGAAACCCCATGAGTGTTTATATTTTGGTTGTAAATATATCGATAAATCTAAAATTCTTAAATTTAAAATATCTTAAATCAAGCAACGTTTTAATCAAATTACTTTAAGTAGTTTAAACACTACTTACAATTATAATTGTAAATTAGATGCAAGCGAATTATTTCCATTTGAATCTCTATTTTATGTTTAAAGCGGCAGCGTAAGAGGAAGAAATCTATGAAGTACCTCAGTTAAAATCTCTTTGTACCTATTCAGATATTGTAAAAAGCGTTTTCTCTGTCAGGTGGATTATGTTAATGATTATTTTTTCCTTCTCCTTATTTCTATAATTGTATCATTCGCAAGTCTTTCATCTAGTTTTAGGATATCTGTTTAATTTTATTACTGGTCTGAGAATTTGGTATAACCTAACTCGAGATATTCGACAGTGAAAATTTGGTAAATAATCAAGACAGTACGAGAGAGATATTATCTTGTAAATTGAGAAAGAAATGTCTTGTAAAAATATTTACAATAAATAATTGTATACTATTGTACAAGATGTGTTCGAATTTCCAAACACTATAACTTCTATAATAGCGGGAAAACAATTGTATTGAGGTCAACTAGAACGTGACATCGATGAAACGGTATAAATAAGCGGATTTGCCAGTTACAGCGGATATAGTATCATAAAATACCTTGTCTATATTTCACAACGTGATGTGTACCCCCGAGGTATTACAATGTATAAAAGCTTTACCTAACAACGCAAATATATTCCCTCAGTAACTTTGTGACGACAGGTTTGTATAAAAAATAGTTGTGTACGGTTCTAAAAGTTAGATGAAACATTGATACATGTCTCGTAGTATCAAAGTAACTGCCTTTTAAACAATTTTCAAATAGTTGGGTTCAGTTTTCTGTCTGAATAGATGTAAAACACTGCCACAACCGTGTCGGATATATCCATATCTGGTGCGGGAATTTAAGGCATGTCATTGCGAATTCGTGCTTCGAAGAATACAATATCTCTGGATGAGATGAATATTGGATTCGCGCGAGGTAAGACACCTTCTGTAATGGAACTAGTTTTACTGGAATAATATGAATCTATTCACTATAAAAGCGAAAACAATAGTTGCTATGGTAGTCGCGTACGTCTTGCCAGTGTTTTGGAATAGTTACAGTTTTCCATCTCATTACGTTTAAAATTGATATCGCTAATAAACCGCTCAGTCCCTAGAAAAGCAATGAATATTTTCCCACAACGTTATACAAACTTAAAACTAAAAATATATATCAATTATTATAATTGGTACATTAGGTACGTTTTAGGTACATTTTTCTACGTTTTTTGGCATTACAATATTTTTCTTTGTTGACACATTTGGCAATCACTCCATTCCAAAAACTTTACTAGTACTCTTAAAGACTAGTATTAAAGTTTTTAGAATGTAGTTATTTCGAAATGCGTTAAGAAAGTGAAATATTGCAATGTTAGGAAAGACAGAATAATGCACTCAAATGAAAACAAGTATTCATAACAGAATCGAAGATGAATTTATTAAGAATATCAATTAATATTTAAGTAATTACGTAAATAATAATAATTTAGGTATAAATTATACATTATCAAAATTGAGTAATAAATTTGTTTTGTTTAAATACACCCATTTCTTTTTACAATCACGAAACACGGTGACACCTATATGTTTTCCTTTGTAAGTTTCTTGACAGTAATTATTATGTATACACACCCACATCCACGAGCACACACACGCGGACACCTAGGTAGTATGTTTACTATTAATTAAGTCTTGAAATCATTTGGATTTATTGCTGCAACAAAGTCTGTGCTTCATGGATGCCATTTGAATTTTGTAGTTCGTTTAAAAACACACAAAAATTTAAACGGCTTATTATTTAAACAAATACATAACATTGTCGATAAAAGCGCCTTGTTTTCTTTCATTTTTCTAAAGTTTATTTTAGTTTCATGCTTTATATATCTGATGGTAAATGTTTGTAAACACAAGTTGATTTAGAATTTTAAAAAATAATTAAAGAAAAAGTACGATTATAAGATATATTGAGTTAATTTTCACGCCTTCCTTGTAAGATATGATTGGACTGGTTACATACCTATGTATTGACACATAAGCAGGCACTTGAAGGATCGCTTGTAGTAGCTTAGATAAAAAAAGATTTCTGCCGTCATGCGGGTTACGTCAATTGTCCTCGCGGACCTCACGAAGGCACTTTAGTAGATGAAATACTAATTACTATACTAATTGTATGTCTACATCCGCGGAAATGTTCGTAGAACTGTCTTTGCCACTCCCGCCTATAGTGCCGCGGCAGGTCCAAGGGCCAACTTACATATCAACACCAATAGTATGATGTGATCTGGGTAAAGAGAATAGGGTTTAGGGTATCTCTAGGTGTTTCCCAACATAATCTTTTCACCCCCGTTTGCGACTAGGTCCGCTCTAGGGTTTCTACCTACGTGCTACTCTTGTTTAACTCTATTTCATGTATCAAAGTAACGATATATCCTTAGCCCTGCCTACACTCTACGCTTCCATGTTCTTCTTATACAGGGGTGTAATGTCTAAGCACCTCTAGCTATAGAATGTAGATTTGACTCCATGCAAGTGTTATACCCGCTTATATATCCTCTTCGGGCGTATATTATGTCACTAGATTCATTTTACTTATATTAGTACAGCAATTCTTATCAACATAATAACAATATGAATCTTATGTCTTTTATGCAGAATTTACTTTGAGTATTCATAATGAATAAATAATAACTAGTTGAATTACCCATGACAATAATTGAATATTTAGTGTTAATTTTACATTCCAAATATATTAATTTTATACCGTAGGAAAACATTTCTCCTTATTTTGCTACTTTAATAAAGTTCCTGACACGACTTTGTGCTCAAGGCATACTAAATGTAATATTTCGTTATTCTGTAAATGGTAATTTTAAATAGGTTTGTTTTCATGAAAGCTCCATGAGTGTTATTTACCCAATCATGCCGTTTGTATTAAATACACACAGTTCTTACCCTATTCTACAATTTCTACACACTTACATAATATAAAAATAGTTACCCTTTTTTGTATTAACTATAAAAAAACACTACTTACTGATTTATTCAGCACATGCGTTTCGCGCTAGGTCAGCGCATTATTCAATGCTGTGAATAACTTTATACAAAAGCCTCAGGATGTACAACACAAAAACTACAAGTTTTGATGTGAATCGGCGAACCAAGACTATCAACGAGTACAGACGGACCTGTGTGATTCACAGCATTGAATAATGCACAGACCTAGCGCGAAACACGTCTGCTGAATCAATCAGTAAGTAAGGGTTTTTTCTCTAAAATAATACAAAAATGGTAATTTATAAAAATACCTGAAGATTTACTACACAAAACCTGCAATTATTAAAATGAGGATGTAATTGTGAACATTTCCTATGTTAAGCTAACGGCCCCTTTCACAAGCACGGACGTGTTCATAGGAATGTGTAATTAAATCTGGTTTCATTGCTTTCCTTTTGAAAGAGACTTTCCGTTGTCAATGCGGTTTTAGAGGTTCGCATTTAATTGCACGGGTTATAAAGCAGGGTTTATTCTAGGGGTCGAAGCAAACGGTTTGTTTCCTCCAGGCTTAAAGCGTTGTCAACTTTTACAACGTCAAGCCTAGAAGATTGCGTTTAAGTTTAGTTTAACATAAAGCTGATTCAGAAAACTCTCCGGAGGTGTTTTAAAACGTAACAGAGAAGTTTATGAATTTCGATTTATATTTAATATTGGTAGCAATCGGTTATAAAGAGAGCAACGAAATGCGCTTCACAATTTACATCGCTCTGTTTATCGTCTAAAACGATGATATTTTTGAGCTGCGATGGCTCATCATTAGAAATGGCTCCTTTACACCAGTCCTTTAGACCAACATAGATTTGAGGTTATGACTTGAGGTATTGAGATCCTAGTTAAATAAATATTTAGCGTCGGTTTAACGTCTTGGTATATCCGTACTACGCGACCATCCGTACAGTAAGGGATTCTCCATGCAAGGACGTCAGGAAGAAATTCGGAGTCCCGCTCTATTGTCCCATACTATTGTCCCGAACTATTTATCCTCAATCAGCAATTAATGAATAAATAAACATGGTCGCTGTGTTTGGTCAATGTTTTTCACTGCTACTGTAGATACAACATAGACGAAATAATCAAAAGAGGTATTGAGGTATTGGTCGTTCGGAATGTTCTACTGGTCCTGTGTAGTACTCGAAAAGCGGTTCAACTGCTGTGCCTGGTTGGAGCTCGTTTCGTCCCAGCGGCGAGCCGATGACTGGTGTAACCTTTATAGCAAGGTATTAATACTCTTGCATACTGATACCACAAGTCGTGGCTCCAAACCTCCTGCCTCTAGCTATCTCATCTATATTAATACTCTACATTTTACTCGACGCGCTGCCGCATGTTCGTGTGAGCGCATTTGTCCTGGGTGTGTTTTTATTTGTAACCGACTCCCTTTGGGTCTCGACACCTTCAGACAGGAAATAAATCAATAACTAGATAAATAGATAAATAAATCAGTTACTTTCTGTTACATAAGTAAAATGTAACATTAGCCCTACAAAGAAAAGAAATCTCAGTGGATATTGCTCAGCAGCTCTTGACTATGGCCATAGTCAAATACGATCGCTCAGTTTTAGGGATAAATATCTGAATTCAGAAAAAAGGGTTCTGTGCTCTTAAATGAACCCTAGGGAATACAAAGAATACTCTGACATCAGAATTTTCCAGGACAGAGACCTGGAGGTCTGGGTCTGCAGGTCTTCGAAATCTTTTGAATAGACAATGAGATAATCGCATAAGTATGCAGTGATGACTAATGATAGGGAAGTGGTTGTTATTGATGAATATCATGAAAGATCGAACTTTAAATTCCGTGTCTTTCATTGTAAACTATTTTCTATTTTCTGCATTCTATGTATCTATGATTGTAAAAGCTTGTCACTAATTTTGTAATACATACTTTATACGTTTTGAACACATTCGTCCTTCATTATTATTGAGACATTTATGGCATCTAGAACGAGCGGATTCAACAATGATGACTGTCAAGGAGATATCAAGGCGTATTAGAAAAGTAGTACAAGTAGGGTACCTAAATATGCAGATATACTACATAAAATATGACGTAATACACGACATAGAGTGTAAAATGTTCAGAACTGCTTTTCTCTCTTAGGAAATGAATGGAGTATGGGTTTTGAGTGTTGTCTTACTTGTAGTTGTGACCTTAACTTATGCTTTTATTTACTATTTGGGACACATCATTAAAGTCCTTGTGCACAATGTCTCAATACAAAACTCTAAACACGTTTCTTAATACATACGTAAAATATAACATGACACAACAATTAAAAATGAAAGTCAAGATTTATTAGATAAAACTTTTTAAAAAAATTTGTTATATTCTCTCGCACACTTTGATATCATAAATTAAGTTCAGGTTATATATAAATGCAATATATCTCAAAGATATATAAATGTAAAAATGTGAAAGAAACGTATTAGTTACTGTCGGGTGTTATAGAGGAAATCCTGTAACATATTGCGGTGTTAAGACTGGGCAAAGAGGCTTTTAGCCATACGTATAAGGTACAGATATATACAGACAAAGCTATATAGGTCATCGAGGGACTTATTTAACGAAGAAAGAATTCATGTTTTCAGGAGTTTAATGAAGGTTTTCAATGACTTGAAAAAATATTGTTTTAAATTTCAGAATTACAATCTCATATTATAGGATCTTTAATATTAGTAAATTATGTAGATAATTCAATTTACTCATACTGTAAATCTATATATTATACTTGTTTTATATTTTATTCAGAATATATTAATTTCCTTTTATTGCAATAATAAAATACATTTTTTCAAACGGAAACCTACGTGTGCTCATGTGCACACGCACACACGCACATACACACATAGAACACACACACACACACACGCGCGCGCGAGCGGGCACACGTACACAAGCACTTACATTCGCGAAACACAAACACACACGTTCACACTCAAGCACACGTACGCGCGCGCACACACACTCAGTCTACATTCAATAAAAACTTTATGACGTTATTTCTACTAACTTGTGACATAAAAAAATCTCTTTTCTGGTCTCACTTCCATAGCAACCATTCCAATGCATTTAAATTATGCGTTTCCTAACAGCTAGTTTCAATAAGCGTATATTGATTTGTTTCTTATTTTTTGTTTTACAATTTTAGGTAATATTTATAGTAGATTAATATGATATGTATTGGTTTATTATTATGATAATAAACCATCAACAACACAATATATCATTCCAATTACATTAGGATATTCTTATATTTGAAACGATCTTGTTTTGTTGAACCTCCAATAATGGAGGAATCATAAGAATGGAATTCAAAAAATTTAAGTTTTTAAGGTATTCTATTAATTTTTCGAAAAGTAGCATCTTTTGATTTATTCAACAACTCGGTAAATAACCATTAGATAGAACAACTGTAGCCTTAGGATAACATTTGCGACCAAATGTTGTTTAAAACATTAGCCAAGACGAAAAGGGGTCCCTAGACAAGAAAATTAATGCATCTAGCACTTAGACGACACAGAAGCTACTTCATTGTTGATGCTATAGTACAGAGGCCTGGGGAAAAATTATCAATGAAAGTTGTTGTGATAAATATTTTTTGTTCTAATGCAAACTAAAACTATTAAACATTTAAGAATTAAGGGCAGGCATACTTCCTAATAATTCAATCTGGGTAGTTTCGATAAGACGTTAAAATGATTTTAATAGATTGTTTAGGTAACTTTATAAATTAATTGCAAATAAAATGTTAGACAAAGTCTATTCTAGTCTCACACTTTAGTTTTTTATATATTTATTATAGATGTAGTTTTATAATTTAAATAACAAATACACAATGTTTTAACTGAATTTTTTAGTTTAGATCAGATATTCCACTATACGTACATTATATTGTATGCGAAACAGAAGGCAACACTCCCCCTTTACGTTTTTATCTGCTTCCTTTGTGGTTCCTGTAGCTTTCTGTGTCGATCGCTAATACACGCAATATATTCACCGCACAATATTTAAATCAGCCCCCATCCTCCTCGCCACTATATTCCTGTTAAATTAGCGGAAACACGTTATCGTTTCGAGAGAGGAATTTATGTAGCGTAAAGTGGAATAAAATCTGGGCGGTAGGATCGGTAAAACTTCAAACTGCTGCCTAATTTACCCCCAAGTGCGTTAACGGCATTATAGAACGCACAACATGTAATTTTATCACTAAAAGCGTTTAGTAAATGTGAAAGTTTGTTTTAAACAACACAGAATAACAACATTAAAACGTACTATAGACGGTGCCTTACAACCGCATGGTCTAGGAACACGTCTAACATTTAAATATAAAAACTGTTCCACATAACCAAATGTTGAAGGAGAATTAACGAACACCCTTAGTATAAAGCCCTCCAACGAGCAGTAGTCGTGCATGGATCGTCGTATATATATTGTTATTGTTTAGCTGTTTGAAACTTAAATTTTATCTTTATAACATTACTCTAATTACCGAACTGAAATCCTACTCAACAGTTAAATATTTATTGTATTTTGTAAAATTAATAAACAACTGCATGCCGATTGAGGGTCATCAACTTAATAGAAAGTGGCTGGACATTACACCTGCAATGGATCCCAAGCCATGTTACCGTAGAAGGGAACGAAAAGGCCGATGTTCTCCAGCAAACTGCTCAGTCCTACTCTTCTGCAAAGACTGCAATCGACCAAGCGGTAACCAACTTAACCAGAACTCGCCACAGGCAATCCAGCATAGGCAAGAATCGGCTTATAGATTCTCCTACACAACAAAACGTGCCTAAAGGTGTAGCAGTAGCTGCATTCAGAACTAACACTAGCCACGACTACCTGGCAGCGCATCTGCACCGCATCGGGTTAAGCGCAGATCCGGCCTGTACGCTGTGCCAACACCCCAAGATGGATGCAGTCCACCTACTCCAGTATCCGGCACTAGCAGCCAACTCTGTAGACGAAGAAGAAGACAACTACAAGAAAATCGTCCACCTCAACTGGTCGCCCACCAAAGGACTTACCGGCCAAGTGTAGGCGTAGGCTAGTAACTAAGTAAATAAGTAAGTAAAAACAATAAACAAATGCACATACT
This sequence comes from Prosapia bicincta, assembly GCA_036971475.1. Taxonomy (NCBI): domain Eukaryota; kingdom Metazoa; phylum Arthropoda; class Insecta; order Hemiptera; family Cercopidae; genus Prosapia; species Prosapia bicincta. The sequence goes on along the minus strand of JBAIZL010000001.1, from coordinate 201,305,023 downwards.
GAGAAACTATTTCAAAAACTGAACTCCATCGTTTTAGTAACCTTGAGTATGCCAGACATAATGCTTACATAATGTAGGCCTATCTAAATAGGAGTTTTGTCTGGATCTATTTGTGTCGTTTTAAGGGTTACAGGCTATTGTAAATACATTTTCATCTCCAGAGGAAGATTTTAGTGTTGAATCGAAATATTGAGATATATTTTCAAAGGAATTAAATGTTAAATAAAAGCGGTTGACATGCGAATAGGATACAATTATTTACCTATACAGGTGACGTAACGTTTCAATAACGGATACGTTATAGTCTTTAGGCCTTATTCATCTTTATGTAGGATATTTCTTTTGTTGTCACGGACAGAACGTAGTACTTGATTTCATCTCTCTCTTGTCTTGTGTTATTGTGTCTTCGCAGCACGTTGCAGTAATTTCGGTTTGTATTATTTTTGCTCTTTTAAATGAAAAATCATTTTATATTTTTATTAGAAAACGTCCACAATACACTTCCTATGTTTATAATTTATTTAACAATAGCATCTATATAAAATATGTGAACAATTGTATTGTTTGAAGAACTAATATTTTACATTATCTAAATAACTTTGTAGTGTGATACTGTTACGGCTCTAATATGCCCTCAAGTACCAAAATTATTTATACACGGTTTTCCCCGTTTGTTTGTTCTATAACAAACATATTACCTTGAGGTGACTTTTAGAATATAATAATGAAATTTTGGAAGTTATTACTGTAATTTGTCGTTTTAGTAAGACTTAAAACCAAGCGAAATATCTTAAAAGAAATAATGTCGAAAATATTCTGGTAATAGGAAATAAAAATAGAAAACTCAAGTGCGTATTGCAAAGAATTGTAATTATCTGATTTAATTTAAGATTTCAAGAGCGTCTTAGAAACGGTTAAAATATATTTTAAATGAGATAACCCAGTAAACTGTATCTTTAGGCACATCTTCAGTTAGTTTGACCCAGGTACACGTAAAATAGACACTATAAATAGTCAATACAAATTATGTATTAAAAATCTATTGCTTTAGTAACAAGAAGAAATGCGACCATAGTACTGACTACCTATGACGTCACAACATTTTGCTGTATTTAATAACCAACTTATTTGCACCCAAGATGCGTGCGTGCATTCTTCTGTCGTACGAACGGGACGGAATGCAGTTGAATACAGTTTTACATGAACTTTACTGCGGCGAGAATCGATAAAACTTGTAGACCGTGAAATACCGCACAGTGAAATGTCTTGCGGGAAGTATTTACTGCGCCTGAAAAAGTCGTATGGTTATTATTTATGGATACGTTTGGATTTCATTTTCCAAAAATGACTGAATAACATTTAAAAAATTGTTTTAATACATATATTGTCACTATAATTAATTTCTCTAAGCACAGTTTCAAATTTTTTTCTGGCTCGTGTTTCTGTATATTTTTTTAAAACGTCTCCAATACTGTTATTTTTTTTAATATAGGACAGTATGTGATTAAAGCCAAACAAAAATACTTTTTTTATATAATCCCTCTTTCTTTGGCCTTAAATGATATTCGATTAATTTGTAATAAATCCTAACAACTGAAATACATACTAAGTTTTGTTTATTTACAGAGTAATAAATAAGTAAAAATAGTATGTTTATTTACATACTAGAGTTAATTTACAATCACAATATTAATAGTAACAAATTAAGGTAAATTACAAAAATTCGGTTAAAGAAGTTATCAACAAATAATTAGGCCTACTGATGGATTTCATAAATTCATTATTAGAAATCATAAAAACATATCTTGTGTGAACCATATAGAGCTCTTATATTATTAAACACACCAACTGTTTAATATTATTACTGTAGTCAATTTCACTACTTTAGGGCCTGCAATCAGTTGTATTAAATAAATGTATACAATTCTGTTTCGTGTTACTCAAATCCAGTAGTAAATTTATCAAAATTATGTTCCATGTTACTTCTGTCAACAGGACCAAATTTAAATGCATTAGTCAATATTCATAGAAAATAATTCGTTCACATCCAGAAAATAAGTTATTCAATTTGTCTCATAACACTTTGTTACCAGCTCTGAGTCATAACACTATGTTGCAAGTCTAACATCAGCTGTAAAGGTAATTTGGTCTCCAACTGTTTATAGTAAAACCTCAATATAACGGATGTTACTAAACCGGGCGTCGCTTATAACGTGCTATGTTTTAAGTTGTCGACAAATCTTCTGGAAACAAATCTACACCGTGATGTAGCTAAAAGGTCTTGAATAGGTTCCTTAAGACCCTTTCAATGCCAGTTTAAAAGACTCTATAACTTATTTTTAGCACTGTTACTGAGTGTTATGTTTCAGTAGCCACAGTGGAAGTGTTCACCGATTAATAATTCCTGTAAATAAAACTTAAATAGATTTGCTTGCATTTTTAAAACATCAAGATAATCTTTTTACTTTATGACGGACATTCATTACAACGCAACGGCCAACTCTAGTTCTCATGTAGACAATTTTAATAAGGTACTATTGAGTTTATTGGTATAAGTTTGGTAACACGAGCAGTTACAACTTTTTAAAAAGGATTAAGCTTATGGATGGATTATTTAAAGTTTCAAATTAACCAAAATATCTTCAATGCGCATTTTCGTTATCTATCAGTTTTTACGTGTAACAAAAGACTAAGAGTAAAATGTAACCATTAAGAAATTTATCAAGGTAATAAATCAATCGACTGTGTGCGACTGCAACTGTGCGTGTGAACCTTATGTTCCGTGAATCCGACCTAACTGTCGAATACCTTTGTCGACTTCCGAATGATTGAACAAATATTGGCTTCTGGGCATGGATTCTAAAATGTCAATGAATCCGACAATGGGAGTAGAGGGGAAACGGAAGTCTTTTGTCAGCGCCTATGTACTTGTACGCTTTGTATGAAGGGATTGTGTGAACTATAGTGCCGATTTATATAAAATAAATATAGTTAAAAGAGTATAGCAGTAAATAAAGATAATATTTAAAGAGCCATCAACCACAATAAAAATGAATTATAAATGTAAGTAAACACGTAAAGACCCTTTCGGTGTGAAGGTGTCATCTTCAGAAGTACCATCTTCTTGAGTGCAATATGTGATAATTTAAGTAAATAGATTAATTTTATTGTGTTTTGGTTTTCTATTTGTTATGTTTAGTTAATCGGTATTCTACAGCTGTTAAAGCTAACAATTATTTCTAGCACCATTTCAACAATTCCCCACATGAATGTAAGCTCAAGAAGTCCTGAAGTATCATAGCAAGCGCAATAATACTAAGGTTATGCAAGGAGGAAGGAAAGATGTTTTAATAAATACCATCCTGAGAATGCTGTATTCAATTTACTTAAAAAATGAAAAATGTAACTTCAATCATCAAGATATGTAAGAAGAATATAACCTGTCACATTAGAAAAATAATTTCTACTCTTACGTCTTCCTAATATACATTGCCATCACCAAGCAACTGGAAGAAAGAGTAGACTCAAGTTAGAAACCAAGCAAAAAAAAAAAACATGAATCACAGTAAAGAAATCGATAGAATTGTTGTGTACTTTGAAGTACATATTTCTTATGATGTCAAAGAGCAAAAAAACCGCCATCCGAAAATGAGACTCCTTAATTTATGGTTATGAATGTTTTGTTCTATCGTTCGGAATTTAAGCATTGACACTGATGGTTAGAACTGCTCAACGAACAAAATGTAAAATCTGGACCTATGGAAGTATCCTAAGAATATCAAATAATGTACACGTTCTGAACTTTTGGGCAAAAATTCTGTTGTAAAAGGAGAGTGAGAAATTAATTTAGAAAATATGTTTAACAGAAACTATTTAAACTTGCTGCGTCTTGGTGCACGTTAAAAAGAAGGAAGCTTAACCTGATAATTGACAGAAATTTTGATTAAGGAAGACAGACTCTTGTCTCCATACCTTGCATCACCTGGCAACCTTGGATTGTCTGTACCCAAATATTCAAACCTTCTCACATAAAAGCAGAACCACCATTTGTAATTGGTAACCTTCGCCACATATTAGGCACATGATGAAGAAGAATATATATGAAAACTTACAACAAATAATAACCGGAAATAGAGAAGAAGCAGTTAAATGAGATTACACATAATTTTAGGGGGACGAAAGTGTAAGAAAGACAAGATATTTCATATGTCTCTATGAAATAATAGGAGAAATAATTTGTTGTCCAATATGTTTGACCAGGTACTTTCTGATCTATTTACAGAAATGTTCTTTTATCAACTGATTTTATTTCCTTATTTTACATTTTCATCTTTTCTATTGAAATTTTACTAAACTATGCTGAAATTTGTATATAGCTGAAGACATATTGAATCTAACAAGTTACAACCAGGCAACCAGACTGCAACAATATTTGTTCAGTGTTGTAGTAACAAATGGAGGATAAACAAACTAGCCATTTTCGAGCATTGTAGTATCTGTGTAAACCTTTACCATTGTTCTTATATCTCACAGAGGCTCAAATACTTACCGACTGCATAGAAGAATGTTGAAGAATATTTCAAACATTTGCTTCCTATTCATTCCAATATTTTCCACTTATGAGAAAACAAAAATTAAAATTGCCTATGAATGTTTAGTACTTATTGAATTCAGAAAATATATTTCTGAATTTATATGAGTGGCTTTTGTAAACTCAAATGATCAAGAAGACAATACAGATTTTGGGAGGAAAAAACAATTCTAACAATGAGGTTGACACCACACACAATTTACCTTACAAAATAGGCTACTCTTATCAGATATAAAACTTCAACGGTTTGTATTCAGAGTTGACGCTAGGAAAAGGTTTTCTATGTGACTTTCACTTAAATCCAAAAGAGCTTAATCTATTTAATTAATGACAAAAGGAACTGTACAAGACATTCGGGAGCATGCCAAACACCCGAAAAATCATTGCACTCATTCTGATGAAAAGGTTTCAATATCTGATAAAGTATATATCTTTTTTGGAATATTTATGTAAGAGTATGTAATGTGATGTATTTTAAATATAAATATATGTAGGAATACATGTAAAATAAAAGTTTGTTTTTACTGATGAACATTTTGAGCGACTCCGAAAAGGGTTTGTTTCAGTTGAGTTTTTATAAATTTACCTAAATTACTGGTTATTTAAGTGAGAATGTTTTCAAACGTTGAGGTTTCGACGACTGTTGTGAACAATAAAAACCACGATTTGGTTCTTTGCTGATGGGAAATATAAAAGTTGTAGAGTGAAGTGAGGAATACACGGCCAGAAATTTATTCGGGAAGGGTTGGTATTGACGATGCGTGGGAACTGAGACCTGATTTATATCTGCAAGGCCGATTTGGAAACTAAATCAATTTTAAACCATAAAATTAAACAAATCGACAAAGCTTATAAATCATGTTCGTTGATAATTTTAATAAACACCAGATTCAATCAGTAATATGTTCAAAAAACATTAAATTTTCCTCAAAGTTCAAAGAGCAATAAATATTAAAGTACATCGAGCCTGTATCTCTCTCCCTCCCTCCTCTCTCTATCTCCCTCTTTCTCTCTCCATGTGTATATATATATATATATATATCACAATATGTTTTCTTGTGTAATAATAAAGAACTAACTCAATATACAAATACAAGGATTATAATTGAATTTACAATTCAAAGCTTTTCGTTGGCTAACAGTACCAACATTATCAGGAATATTCATATATATATATATATATATATATATATATATATATATATATATATATATATATGTGTGTGTGTGTGTGTGTATGTGTGTGTCAGTGTCTGTGTGTGTGTGTGTGTGTGGGGGGGGGGTGTATGTTGTATAATTGATTGTTTTTGTGACCCTTATACATACTAAAACACTGATCCAATCCCCATGAAATTTGGTAAATAGTTGAGTACATTTCTGCGATGGTTTCTGGCCAAACATTCTATTCCAACATGTGTATTGTAAGTGCCAAAATAGCATAAGGTATGACTTTCTACCTTATCTTATTTTTAGATATTCCACTGAATTCATTTAAAAATTTGTTGCTAGGCAACACACAACAATCTAATATTATTTTCTAAACCCATTTTAAAAAAATATTGTACATCCGAATGCACTTCAATAAATAACATTCAATCAAGAACTTTTATTGTCACACTTTTCTCCACCGATCTCATCACAATCTTTCAAATTCTATTTTCAATTTATAATTCTACAGGGGAATTCATTCTGCGAGACTTCTTTGAAAGTTCGTTAACAATATTCATACTCGGTTATGAGGATTTTATCATGGATAAAAACGAGAGCTAGTCAATTTATGCATTCTCTTCTTCGTAAATACGCGACCATCTCCATGCGACCATTTATTTATCTCGACGTCCCTTTACTATAGCTCTATAACTGTCAATACATTTTATAGGAAAACCATTTTTTAAAATATATACTATTTGAAATTAAAACTTTAAAATTAGGCATAATATATTTGACAAAAAAATTGTTGAAGGTTTTTTAATTTATTAAAATTATTTATTTAGGACACGTTTTGGAACTTTGCACCCGAATTGGTAACCTTTTGGTTATAACAATCCTTTCACTAAACATTTTATTTAAAACCACGGAATTTCCGCTGTGTAATTCGTGAAAAATATTTAAATATTCATGCTTAAAATGCAACCATTTCACAAACGGTAACCGCATTGGCAGCTTTATTAAAATACTTTGATTATTTTTTTAAACGAAAAACCAAACCTCAAATTATGAAAGCGTAATATTTTGGTTTTTATCCAAATAATTTAAAGGTTCAAAGTCCTAATAGATACAGTTTTAATTTACCTATACTTTTTAATATGTTTTGGAATGTAGACATTTTGTTTTTTAAACCCATGTCGACACAATTGGGGTGGGTTCTGGTAAAGAGTTATTGATGGGCATTAAACTGCTAAAAAACAGTATCATGTCGTAAGTGTAGAGTTCTTCTCAAGCCGAATCAAATTGCTTTTTGTTTTACTTATCAGAAATAAATTGAACACAACCTATTAGCAATATTATTTACCAACAAAATTTTTTATCTCAACTAATGATGTTTGTATTTCTATTTCTTCTTCTAAGGTTTTTGCACTTTTGCGTCCGCAACACTCAAAGTCCGTTTTTCAAAAAAAATACATTTAGCCCAAATTAAATAGCACTGGGTGTAATCACTTACATTTAAGGGTCGCTAAGACTACGATTATGTAGAGTTACAAGGATATATTTAGAAGTAAATAGGGAATATAATATATAAACTCTTAAATAATATGGGAAATAAGACTAATCAAGGAGATGCCTCAATCCACATTACTTTTTAGGTACATTCATTGGTGGCTCTAACGGGTAGGGCCTACCAAACCTGTTTTATATCGTTGAAATCCTTTTTAACTGCAAATAATATAAGAAAATAAATATATATATATATATATATATTTACATCTAAGATTTTAAAAAAATGTTCATAATAATATAGTGAAATTTAGAAACCACAATAAAATAGCAAATAATCGCCCTTTTGCTTAGTTTAATATATTTATTTGCCCTCTATGTAAAACTGGCTCTAAACAGACCATTTAAGTTTTAAACAATTTCTGGGTGCAGCTAGAACCTCCACCGACCTCCCCCGATAGTCACAACTCCTATAAACTGTACCTACCAAATTAATAAATCCTGATGCCGCCCCTTCTAGAAAGATTATACAGGTAGTCCCTTTCCCTTACTTCCATTGTATGTTTGGTTGCTCTTTCCAGTAGTTATATCAGGTAATCTTACCATTGTGCCACGGATGCAGAGATCAATTAATACCATTGTGCTCAAAGATCAATTATCATGACTTTTTTTTGTAGTTATAGACAAGGTCAAGTATCTGTACATAAGCATAGCGATATATTTGTTCAGACTTTAAGTCTACTGCACAGAACAATTTTAAGATTAAATCTAGGTCACAGGAATTTCGTAATCTTTTGCAAAAGATCACTGCAACGTAATCCTTTAGAATCATATTTGCAAGATAATCCACAGGGAGCGCCCAAGCCAGAAGTGTGCATTTGCTTCAAGCCGTCAAATAAACCTTTGTTTGCATCCAGTGCAATTAAACCAAACCTCT
>JBAIZL010000001.1:201214340-201289340 GCA_036971475.1 Prosapia bicincta | reverse complement strand
TAGTTTTCCAATAAAACGAGTTTACTATTATCGAGCTGTAATATATAGACGTAGAGCTGTAATATAGAGACGTAGAGCTGTAATATAGAGACGTAGAGCTGTAATATAGAGACGTAGAGCTGTAATATAGAGACGTAGAGCTGTAATATAGAGACGTAGAGCTGTAATATAGAGACGTAGAGCTGTAATATAGAGACGTAGAGCTGTAATATAGAGACGTAGAGCTGTAATATAGAGACGTAGAGCTGTAATATAGAGACGTAGAGCTGTAATATAGAGACGTAGAGCTGTAATATAGAGACGTAGAGCTGTAATATAGAAACGTAGGGCTGTAATATAGAGACGTAGAACTGTAATATAGAGACGTAGAGCTGTAATATAGAGACGTAGAGCTGTAATATAGAGACGTAGAGCTGTAATATAGAGACGTAGAGCTGTAATATAGAGACGTAGAACTGTAATATAGAGACGTAGAGCTGTAATATAGAGACGTAGAGCTCTAATATAGAGACGTAGAGCTGTAATATAGAGACGTAGAGCTGTAATATAGAGACGTAGAACTGTAATATAGAGACGTAGAGCTGTAATATAGAGACGTAGAGCTGTAATATAGAGACGTAGAGCTGTAATATAGACGTAGAGCTGTAATATAGAGACGTAGAGCTGTAATATAGAGACGTAGAGCTGTAATATAGAGACGTAGAGCTGTAATATAGAGACGTAGAGCTGTAATATAGAGACGTAGAGCTCTAATATAGAGACGTAGAGCTGTAATATAGAGACGTAGAGCTGTAATATAGAGACGTAGAGCTGTAATATAGAGACGCAGAGCTGTAATATAGAGACGTAGAGCTGTAATATAGAGACGTAGAGCTGTAATATAGAGACGTAGAGCTGTAATATAGAGACGCAGAGCTGTAATATAGAGACGTAGAGCTGTAATATAGAGACGTAGAGCTGTAATATAGAGACGTAGAGCTGTAATATAGAGACGCAGAGCTGTAATATAGAGACGTAGAGCTGTAATATAGAGACGTAGAGCTGTAATATAGAGACGTAGAGCTCTAATATAGAGACGTAGAGCTGTAATATAGACGTAGAGCTGTAATATAGAGACGTAGAGCTGTAATATAGAGACGCAGAGCTGTAATATAGAGACGTAGAGCTGTAATATAGAGACGTAGAGCTGTAATATAGAGACGTAGAGCTGTAATATAGAGACGCAGAGCTGTAATATAGAGACGTAGAGCTGTAATATAGAGACGTAGAGCTGTAATATAGAGACGTAGAGCTGTAATATAGAGACGCAGAGCTGTAATATAGAGACGTAGAGCTGTAATATAGAGACGTAGAGCTGTAATATAGAGACGTAGAGCTGTAATATAGAGACGCAGAGCTGTAATATAGAGACGTAGAGCTGTAATATAGAGACGTAGAGCTGTAATATAGAGACGTAGAGCTGTAATATAGAGACGTAGAGCTGTAATATAGAGACGTAGAGCTGTAATATAGAGACGTAGAGCTGTAATATAGAGACGTAGAGCTGTAATACAGAGACGTAGAGCTGTAATATAGAGACGCAGAGCTGTAATATAGAGACGTAGAGCTGTAATATAGAGACGTAGAACTGTAATATAGAGACGTAGAGCTGTAATATAGAGACGTAGAGCTCTAATATAGAGACGTAGAACTGTAATATAGAGACGTAGAGCTGTAATATAGAGACGTAGAGCTGTAATATAGAGACGTCGAGCGGTAATATAGAGACGTAGAGCTGTAATATAGAGAGGTAGAGCTGTAATATAGAGACGTAGAGCTGTAATATAGAGACGTAGAGCTGTAATATAGAGACGTAGAGCTCTAATATAGAGACGTAGAGCTGTAATATAGAGACGTAGAGCTGTAATATAGAGACGTAGAGCTGTAATATAGAGGCGTAGAGCTGTAATAAACATGTGCGTACAGAGTCCGTAAAAATCTAAAATGGTCTTAGCCTCGCATGGATATGACCGCGTATAAACGAAGTAAAGAATGCATAAATTGACTAGCTCTCGTTTTTATCCATGAGAAAATCCTAATAACCGGACAATGAAGTTTTTTACAACCTTTAAATTAAGTCTGGTAGAATTAGTATTCCATTGTATAGTTGTAGTTGTGAAAATAATATTTTAAAGTTTGCTTTTAAGACATTGTTATTTCTTCAGAGCATTTAACTTTATTTTCTAACTAGCTGACTCGGCGAACTTCGTATCGCCTAAAAGTCTATAAATAGGGTGTTAACATTAGCTAAACTTAATTTAGTAATTTATTAACATAAAAATAGCTGAACTTATAGTAGTCGATCGAGGAAAGTGTGACAATAGAAGTTATAGATGAACGTTATATATTGAAGTGCATCCGAAAATACAAAATGTTTTGAAATGTGTGCGAAAATAATTTTAGATTGTTGAATGTTGCCTAGCAAAAAAAATTGGAAACAATTCAGTGAAATTTCCCTAGATAAGATATAGTAGAAAGTCATATTTTATGCTATATTTACATATTGCATAAACATATTTAGGGCCATATTTGTCCCTAAAAATTACATATTGGAAAACATTGTGTAATGCAATCCCAGAAATGTACTCAACAGTTTGCCAAGGATTCATGGTAATCGGATCAGTGGTTTATTATGCATAAGGTTCGTACAAACAATTATATATATATATATATACAAAATATAAATATATATATATATATATACAAAATATAAATATATATATATATATATATATATATATATATATATATATATATATTCTTGATATTTTACGTTATCCATTGTTTTTCCGTTGCACTGACTTTATGAAGTTAATATATTACTATTGTAAGTAATTTTATCCACCATTAAGGTAAAATCATTGCACTTAATGGTGGATAAAATTACTTACAAAAGTAATATTTAACTTCATATATATATATATATATATATATATATATATATATATATATATATATATATATATGTATATTTATAGAGAGAGAGAGAGAGAAAGAGAGAAAGAAAGAGGGAGAGGGAGAGAGGGGAGGGAAATACACGTTGCACGTATTTTGAGCAGACCTACGTAATTTTGCTCTTTGAACTTTGGGGAAAATTTAATGATCTTTGAACAAACTACTGATTGAATCTGGAGTGTATTAAGATTACCAACAAACGTGATTCAACCACATTGTCGATTTGTGTTTAATTTCAACGTATAAAATTGATTTAGTTTCCAAATCCCTCACAGATATAAATCAGCTCTCAGTCCCTACGCATTGTCAATTCCAACCCTTCCCGAAATAAATTTCTCATAGAGCCTTTATATTTCCTACCAGCAAAGAACCAATTCGTGGATTTTATTGTTCACGACGGTTGTCAAAACCTCAACGTTTGAACTAATCAAAAACTATTATAACCAGGCATTTAGGTAAATTTGTAATATCTTAACTGAGAAAAACCTTTTCGAAGGCGCTCAGCAAGTTTCATTAGTAAAATCAAACCTCAATTTAAAATTTAAATATATTTATATTTAAAATACCACACTGTTATATGAATATTCCAAACAAGCCTGTCCAAGCAACCAGTAATGGGATGAGCGCATGCGCGTGGACCTAGACAGATTTATAGCCCTAAAGCAAGAACCGAGTTGCCCATAAATATCGCAGCTATCTTTATGCGCCTCTGCAGAGCCAGACGCGTTCTTCGATAGCTATAAATTGGGAGAAGATAAGGGGTGGTAAATTTGAAAGCACCGAAACCTTTCCAGATGCTATGCAAACTTGGTTCCATCTCGTCAAATAAATTTCGCGTACTATAGTTTCGCCCACTATTTGCGCGGATTTACTGTTTGTTAAGGTGAATGTGCTCAGGAAGTGTTACGGTTTATTATAGTTGAGACACGACTGTTGCGGTGAATTTGATTTTATTTTAATAGTTTTAAAAATTAAAATACCCTAATGGTTGCATTATTCCAGCTGTTCACGATATTATTTAGTGCAGACAGTTTTTATCCGTTGTCAGGGGCTTTCTTCTTAGAGAAAACTCATACGAAAGAGCTCTTGCCACGTAGGAGAGTTTTTTTATTATAAAGGTTTCCTAAATATCGGGTGAAATATGTTTAACCAGGTTTTGAAAATATTTCCAAATTGTTCCAATCCAGAAGGACGTTTCATGGAATTCCTGATGATCCTCTGGTTTCTTGTGGTTTTCGTGGAAAAATTACAGGTTCCTTAGTGTTTTAGTGAAAATGGTACAGTCGTTTTGGTGAAAAATGTTACCAGGAAATAGATTTATCCAAAAGTTATAACCTTTCAGTTATACATTGGATAAGACATTTCTTTTTCTTCGAACAAAAGTGTATAGGAGATACTTAGCAGTGCCGAGATGGGAGGATTATATTGGCTGCCAAACCATTGTGGTAACGAGACAACTGATAATTTAGCATAGAAGACTACATGAATCACTATAAGAGTAATCAGCCTTACATAATTCCATTTATCTCACCGCATAACAACAAATATAACACATCATATGTTAATAACAATGTTTCTATAAATGTCACCATTTTTTAAATTAAAATACTAATATTGATATATTTAACTGCTAAGAAAACAAATAATGGAAACAATTGTTTCTATTGAACGGTTCAATCGAACAAATCGAAAGCTTGAAAAACTAATAAGTTATGTAAATTTATGAGACAAACTTTTCGATGGCACTGAGCGATATTCATCATCAAAAAACAATATTTATATTTTTCATGTACATATATTTAAATTTAAAATACATCACATTACGTATTCTTATATAAATACTCCAAAAAAGCCTCAATTATTCACTGAACTTTCCAAGCGAGCAGCATTGGAATCGAACGCATGAGCGTAGACCTAGACAGATTTATAACACTGAAGCAAGAACCGAGCTGGCCGTAAATATCACAGCTATTTTTATGCTATTCTGTGCAGCCAGAATCGTTCTCCGATAGCTATAAATTGAGAGATGATAAGGGGCAGTGAATTTGATAGCACCAAAACATATACAGATACTATCCAAACTTGGTTCCATCTTGTCAAATAAATTCAATTTAAGATATTTTCGCACGTGGATTTGATAATTATCGTGATGAATGAGTTCAACATTTGTTTTAAGTAGAACAAAATTTAATCAAAATAGTTTAAGTAAAGGTAAAATTAACCTACTTTTGAAAAAGAGTTAATCAAAGGACCTAAATGGAAATCAGATAGAAATAACCCACGAATATAACTCATAAGATAGTGGTTATAGAAAAGAAATTTTCATATCTTATTGGCAAAGAAGTATCCCTGTACGTATTTGTCAGGTCCCTGTTAAATTAAAGCATTGGCTCTTTGTAATATAGGAATATCCTTAGTTCAACGTAAGTGCACAAGTGCCCTATCCGACTCCTCCCGTGGCTTTAATGAATAACTCCTCTGTATAATACAAGCAAAGGATAAACCAAAACCACACACGCAATCCTCTACACGGGAGCTATAGATATCCCTGATTCTAAGATCTGGGTGTTTTCTCATGTTTGTATTTTAAATATTAAGAATAATTTATTCCTGAAAATGAGAAATATTTATTCCTGAAATATCAGAGGTATTTTAATAGCCTTTTTCATAGCCTATCAGCAAAAAAACTAATCGTACATAAAAATATGCTCGATCTGTGAAATATATAGGAGTGAAATACAAGTGACGATGGTTTATTGACGTTTTTTGTAATTGTTTGTTATAGTTATATGTGTTTTGATAACAGGCAACGTATTGGTAATAGCTATTCCTCTCTATCACACATTTCCATTTTTCAGCCTAATTTGATTTATAAACACAACTCTCTGCTAATGAAAGCATCCCTCAACAAATATATCAGCCTCACAACATTGTTCAATTTCTGTAATAAATTGTTAATTTGAAATTTTCAATTTAATCCGCCGTGTCCAAATAATGACACGTATTTACTGTGTTCGCAATATCGTATTTAAACCCACGTGCAATCCAAACAAGGATAGATCACGCTTCGTATTGAAACTTTACCACCTGTAAAAAACCAAAACTAATTTCTCTGCACCTAATTCTACTTGTAAATTATACATTATTATTAAACAGTCATATTTGATAAACCTAGATCCTCATTAAGTTACGATAATTTGAATCTTGAAAGTTGGCAATACATTTTGTTACTACCAACATTATTCTATTCGGTACTTAAAAGCCTACAGCATAAATAAAACAATTATTTTTATGTCATCGCGAACACATTGGTAGTAATAAAAAATAATTGTAAACAAAATTATTATTGATTAATAAAGCATACATAATGACTTTATTTTCATACGAATTTCTTCAACTTATTTCACTGAACCTCAACCACAAATAACTTTCTTCTTTTATTTAAAACTTTGTGTACATTTCGATTGCATAGCAATCATCCTCAGAGGTAATTTACAATTAAAATATCAGGGGTATTTTAATTGTAAATTACCTCTGAGGATGATTGCTATGTAATCGAAATCTACATAAGGTTTTAAATAAAGGAAGAAAGTTATTTGTGGCTGAGAGTTTTCATTGATTTATATTAAACATTACGCCATAGTTGGTATATACAGTTATTTCACTGATTAAAAATGTTGCTGTTGTGATTATGTAGTATCCCTAATGATGACGACGTGAATCTCGAAACGCAAATGGATAAGAGTTTTAATAATTACGATTCTCTGTACAGTTAAACATTTATCACTCAATATTTACTTATAATTCAGCAACAGTTCAATAGCAGAACTTTATTATTGTTACAAAAAATACATAATTGCTCCTCGTTAGGTTTGGCCGTTGTTTATGTAATGACGTCTCAAGTTTAAGTAATGAAATTATGGAGTTGTCAATAATAATAATAACAAATGCTAAATTGTATGTTTAGTTGCCTTATTATAATTTAAAATATTTATATTCAGGGATATATAACATTACGAAGTTTTGGAAAACCCACGTCACTGGACACTTCTTCTACGAAACGAATATAAGATGGAATTAAATATCTACTTACTTTTATTTAATTTAAAATATTTAAACACATTAAATAATTTTTTTTTAATACAAACAAAATTAAATACAAATGAATGTAAGATGGAGTTAAATACAGTTGACCCTCGAGATTAGCGGGTTCAGTATAAGTGGCTTCGCTTATTCGCCTTTGGCAAAATTACAAGATATTCCGCTATTATGTACCGTATTTAAAAATTGGACATAGTTACTTTGGAGGTTGTAGAATAATGTGTTCTAGTCTTATTTTATTTTTTACAGCACTGTAGATAATTTATCACAAAGAAATCTCCACAAACATCTGTTATACTGTACACTACTAGCTATACTACTCCAAAGACAGACATTCCTTATTTATAACAAGTGGCGCTATCGACACTGACAAACAAGTCAATCCGGTGCCCGCATCCAACTCCATACATAAATTTAGCACCACTTCTGTTTACTTACTTTTGGTTTAATAGTTTTCGTAATCCAAACATCGATAATCGTACCCGGTGACCGTAACTAACTCTATGTTTTTCCTTTTAGTTATTAAACAGTTGTCCCATTCGATTGCCGTGCCTGTTAGCTATGGAAACGTCGCGTCTACTTTTTCAAGTGTTTAGTTCCTTTAGAAAGAGAAAGTAAATACAAAATAAAAATATGTATGTGATTATGTAGTACGTAAATATACCATACTGTATTACAAGTGTACAGTATAGCTGTAATTAATGCTAGCCTAACACTTTTGGTGTGGAACGTAACCCTATCTGTTCCATTTATAGTTGGTTGCAGTATTTGCAGTTTCTGTATTCACGGGAAGCTCGGGGAACTTAACCCCCGCGAATAACAAGAGAATACTGTATCTACTTATTTTATTTTATTTAAAATAATGAAACGCAAAAAATCATTTTAGTCGTTTATATTTAGTTATTTTAAATCATTTCCAGTCGATTAGAACTTCCAGAAGATTTTTTAAAAGCTTCTAATCCAAAAAGATAACAAGAGCGGATCTTGGACTTTCCTGAGGTGGGTACCAGATGAAAGTTTCCCCATTTGAAAAAAAGCTCATTGAAAAATAAGAAAACCCTTACCTCGAATCACTAAAGCAATAATATATTATTATTGACATGAGATATTATGCTTTATTGTTTATTCTTGGAGTTTGTTCCAAAAATTATATTTAACAATTTAATGAAGAGCTCATTCGCGATTTATTAAATCTCAGACTCGTGATAGGATCCCTCAAGATATAGGGTACGTAAACATTGTACTGTCTGAATGACAAAGCTTTAGTCACATAAAATCTCTTAGCCAGTACCATATCAGCTGATGACGTCATGTTTAACAAGTGAAATATTAGCACAACGCAACCGCAGTAATTCCGTGCATTCTTCCCCGCAGTACACGCACGGAATGCAGTTTAATATAGTTTGATGTGAACTTTACTGCGCCAAGAATCGATAAAACCTGTTGAGCGGGAAATACCGCACAATGAAATGTCGTGTATTAAGTATTTACTGTACAAGTTATTGGGCTAGCCTTTAACCATACAGTTTAAAATTCCTGTTATGTACTTTTCTAGGAAAAAATATTTTGTAAAGATAAAACAAGGTGTGATTTTAATAAAATTGTATTGTTGCGACTATTTTCAAAATATGAAATATGTATTTTATCTGTTATCTCTTGTACAATATTAAGGTATATATATATATATATATATATATATATATATAATGTTTCACTATTTACAAATATCAATACGTTTCAGATTCACAGTTAAGTAAAGTATACCTTAAACAACAATGGAAGAGAAATGTTTTAGAAAAGGTTGTATCAGTGGAGAAAGAGATATTTATGAGTAGGGACGTTGGCTATTGAAGTCCCTCCTAGACAAAAAGAGTATAATAAATACATAATAACCTCTTAACCACAAACTTTCTTTATTTAACCCTTACGTACATTTCAGTTACCAAGTAACCATCCTCAGAGGGTTAACGTACAAAGAGCGAATAACTCTATAAATATACCTTATTTGTAATATACGGAGCTACTTACCCCCTCTCCGCAGCCCCACTGAGTAGAAGCAAGATATGCAACGTCAGCTTACAAAAATATAATTTAATAATACAATAAATTCTAAATTAAGAAATATTTGAAAAACAATCAACACAAAGTTATATAAAACAATCATAATCCTACACAGCAAGTGAATATAAAATTGAATGAGGAATAGGACCTCTATCAGAATTTAATAAACATAACTGGATCCATGTATACGCCAATGGGTCAGCGGTAAAGCATGCTTCTGGTGCTGGCTTTTACAGCGACCACTTTGAGGGCTGCAGCCCAGTTGGAATTAATGCCAACAACTTCGATGGTGAGATCGCGGCTATAGTACGAGCTGCTGAAAAACTTTTTTCGATCTCCGGAATGTCGGCAAGAGTTGTGTTCTTCGTGGATTCACAGGCTTCTATAATTGCACTAACTAGTAATACCACCACCGACTGTGTGCAAACAATGAATGGACGAAGGCCCTGGCAGGGATGATTGAAGAAATGTGGTACATTGTTTTAAAAAAAAATTTTTTAATGACATTTTTAAAAATTCCCTCCAATTTAAGAAGGGTATATCCCCAATGGGGTGAGTAGTAATTTGCTAGAAATGTGAGTTAAATTACGATTATCCGATGTAAGCGAGATAGTTGTTTTATTTGTACTATCATCTTATCTCTACGAAAGTTGGTTCTTTTATCAATACGGTTATAAGTACTATCATTTGATCTCTATGCGAGTTAGTTTTTGTGCGACTTAAATTACGATCACCCGATCTACAAGAAAATTAGTTCTTTTGTCTGTGAGATTTAAAGTACGATCGTCCGATCCCAAAACGAGTTGGTTAATAATAAGTTGTTATATGATCGCCTGCTATACTAATTGTATTAGAGGTATTGAAGACAGATAGCTGTAATTCGTTGTTTGTGACATCTATGAAATGCGTTACACATTATAAAACTCTATGTTTGTAATAACAAAGTCTTCAGTGTAACAAATTCTTAAATGTTTTTCAGGAGGCGCACTCAGTGCTAATACCACATAGCCTACCTAGAAAGGAAGCTGTTGCCAGATTCAGAATGCTTACGGGTCATGTCAATCCGCAAGCTCATATACATAAAATAGGGTTAGCAGCCTCAGATATTTGCCCTCTGTGCAACTGCCAAAAGATGGATGCCCCACATCTTCGGAATTTCACAGCGTTGCAAGATGTGGAAGACCGAAGCCAGCATTGTCTATACTGGGAGGCAAGGAGGAGAATGGCAGAAATGCCAAGATCTGGCATTTGATGAAGTAAAAAGTAAGTATAATTTAATAAACTCTCAGGTTTATGTTTACTAATACATAAACTTTCAAAACTATTTAACAATTTATTAGTCCTAACATTCTTAATTAACTTAACATTGTTAACATCTAGGTAGTGATTAGTTTCTAAAATATGGGTAGCAATACTTACATCACCTATCAAATCCTTGGTATTTAATCCCTAAATGCATTCCTATTACTTAAATATAGTAACTTTTCGTCTTGTCTGCCCAATATACATTTGATCACAATCTTTACAATTACCTTGGCAAATCCCTGATTTATTGTGTTTCAACTTTATCTTTAGCGTTGCCTAATAAATTTTTAAGGTTATTATGATTTTTACACGCAACTTTCAACTTGACATTTTTAAAAACTCCCTCCAATTTAAGAAGAGTATATACACAATTGAGTGAGTAGTAAGTTGCTAGAAATGCGAGTTAAATTACGACTATCCGATGTAAGCGAGATAGTTGTTCTATTTGTACTATCATCTATCTCTAAGAAAGTTGGTTCTTCTATCAATACGAGTTTAAGTACTATCATTTGATCTCTATGCGAGTTAGTTTTTGTGCGACTTAAATTACGATCACCCGACCAACTAATTAGGTGCTGAAATCATTCAGCACCTAATACCTTATACCATTCAGCACATTGAAAACCTTATAGTTCTGAAAATTGTGTTCTACTGTTTAATGTACGTTAAATTTAGTTGTGTATAAAACAGTTTATATTTTTGTGAAACAAAATTATATTCAATTTATATTCAATTTTTTAAACGCTCATAAAAGTTAAACGTGTTTTGTTCATAGACTGCAAAAAAAATTAACCTAATCAAGTTTTAAATAAATGTTGAAAATTTTACACCTGATATAAATACTGACGTGTGGTTCTTTTAATATTTACAGTCATGGTTGAAATAAAGCAAATGCTTACTGTTAGTGTACTTTGCTATGCATAAATAATTAGATTTAGTGATACATTTAAATGTTCCTGATTAATGTTTGTATTTAGACAGAATGTCGCCGCAATGGATTGAATGAGATTTTAATGTTCCGTAAGTTCGACCTATTTTGAGAAATCTCTGTCGACTTCCAAACGATTCAACAAATATCGACAGCATGGTTTTGCTCTTAATATACCAAAGAATTCGCACAATTGTTATAGAATTACGAGCGAGGTCTATTGTCGTACTTGAACGTCTTTTATGGAGCAGTGTCAAGCGCAGTTTAGAAAATACACCAATTTTTCAAAAACTATCTATGCATGAGTGGAATTATATGACAGTTTTTATACAGTAATGGTTTTCTTTATGACATTAAAGTTGAGTTTAACAATTAAATATTACATACCTTATCTGATTGTTCTACCGCATGCAGGTGATTATTGTATAACTCAAGAAGAAGTAATTAACACTCTTGTAAGTATAATCAACATATACTTGAATAGCGTGCAAATACATGATACTAGTAGCAACAATAGCTTACAAGGTACTACAATCTGTAAAGCAAAAAAAACTATCGTAAACAATTATTACCATATTAAAATAATAACTTCTAAAAGACATTCTGCATAATTTAAACGATAACATTTGGAGAACAAAAGAAACAAAATCAAAATTACATAATTCATAAGTAAATATTCAAAATAATATGTAATTGTAAATAAATAAAACCTTAAAAAAAATTATTCATGTCCTGTTCTGCATTTTGATTGCAAAGCAATTATCTTCAGAAGAAATTATTACAAGACTCCTGTATCTAGTAGTACTTTCCTCTGAAGATGATTGCTTTGCAATCGAAATGTACAGTACATCAGGACGAAAATTACACATTTTTGTGGTTGAAGAGTTTGTATAAATGTTACACCTCAGTAGCTGTTAAACTAATATTTAATTAGAAAGAATAGTAGTATAAGGGAAGTTCCAACCATGGAATTCCCCGTGTAACGATTTTTTTGTATTACCACAAACACAAGCCAATACAATTTGTGAATACATTTTCGTCGATACATTTAATGATAGAAACACCTATTAATTTCGATAGTTGCAGCGCGACAGTCTGGTTTTTCGAGACCTTTTAAAAGTTCACCCTCTCAAGTAGAGTCGAATAAGTAGTGTCTTTTACCCGCTCCACAGGTCCCGACCATACCACCCGACACGACTGAACTCCCAGACCATCTCTGTTGGGTTGAGCTCTACACACGTCCCGACCGTACCACCCGACACGACTGAACTCCCCGACCATCTCTGTTGGGTTGAGCTCTACACACGTCCCGACCGTACCACCCGACACGACTGAACTCCCCGACCATCTCTGTTGGGTTGAGCTCTACACACGTCCCGACCGTACCACCCGACACGACTGAACTCCCCGACCATCTCTGTTGGGTTGAGCTCTACACACGTACCGACCATGTGGCCGTTAGTAGCCAACTTGTTCTCGTGAAGTGAGGTTGTGATCTCCAAGTGCTCTGGATTGGTTTGCCAATAGCACCACATTTTTCAAAAAAGCAAAAAATTGGTTTAGCTTTAGCCGTTATGGTTATTGCTGATGAAAAGAAGGAGAAAAAAAGAAGTTTATGAGCGAAGAAGTGGTTAATGGAGCGGAAACAATTTTCCCACATGAACCTACTTCGGGAACTTGAAGAAAATGATTTCCGAAGTTATTTGAGAATCATAGTTTTCTCATCCGCCGGAACTTGAGACATTTTTGGTACTTCAGACACAATTAACACTGAATGGCTACCTAAAATTAACTGATTCGTCGTGTCAGTTGGCCGACAACGCTACACACGGCCAACCCGACAGGTTTCTAGGGTGGGTGAGTCGGCTGTCGGGGGTATGTCGGGATATCACGTTGACCCAACCAAATCGGTTTTCCCGACTGTCAGGTACAATCCTTTCTGTCGACCGATAAGCCTACACACTGGCCAACCGTTGGGTCCAACATTGTTGGACACGACAGTTGGGTGGTTTTGTCGGGGCGTGTGTAGCGGGTTTTAAAAGCTCCAGGGAACGAAAAGGAATGCAGCTGATAACTCCGGGGGACATCATCAAATCTATCTTTTATACGACCAGGAGGTAACCTTATTTACTAAATACAAATACACAGATAAATCTTTTAAACCGTTATATATTATAAATCATATCTAGTTATACATTATGTAAGTATGCACAATGTTCACACCCCGACGGTTATTTATAAAAATTCCTGTTGAGGGGGGCATTCTAATATCTATTTTGCGGAATAAGTTCGTTATTTAACCCTCCTACGGATCACAATCTCACGGATAATCCGAAAGGGTTTTTAGTTCTGAAGATCTGGCATGGTACACGATGAACCAAACGTAGTATTCTACAATAGAGTGTAAATAGAAAAAATCAATATGGTGGACTGGAAGACTAAACAATATAAATTTACGACAAAGAAAAACCTTAGAACGTTTCTTACCTTTAGAAGTACGAATATAAGAAGTAATGTTTAAAGAGGATACAATTTTATGGATAAGTAAGAACTATGATACTTTTAAAAGTATATCAGAGGTTTTTGAGTAATTAGAACTTATATAAGATGCTCCACTGTTGCTAAGCTGTAATTTGGCATGTTATGAGTAAAGAGAATTATTTCTTTACTGTTGATACTATTTATTTGATTTGATGAATTATATTTTTTGTTAATATGCGTTGAACTACATGGGATTATTGAACATGGATCATTCTTTTAGTGGTTCGTGTAGTCTTATAGGCCAACAATCTTCATTACCACAGTGCTTTGGTAGACCATTGAATCCTGTGGTCTCGGTACAGATAAGTATCTCCTATATACTTTTGCTCGAATAGAAGTAATATGTCTAATTGTATATAAAAGTAAAAGTTTATGATTTTTCTGATGCAGTTAATTCATGTTAGTATATTTTTCACGAAAAAGCTTCACTACTTTCATTACAAAAGTAGGATGATACATGTAGATCCCACCAAGCTAGATTACGTCCTGCAGGAACTGTATGAAGATCCTCCTGGAACGCATACTTTTAGAATTTATTCGAAACCAGTTAAAGACAATAAACCTCTATAACAAGGAAACACACTAACGGATAAGAGACTGACTGTACTAAATAATACCGTAAACATCCATCAAGGGATTTGGATTTTGTACAAAATCAAAATAAGATCAAATTATTAACGTCAGTCGTTTCTCAACTTATAATAAGCAGCACCATATACGCTGAACGCATTTCCCTTAACAAATAGTTAATCCGCGCAAATAGCGTGCGAAACTAAAGTACGCGGAATTTATTTGCCGAGATGGAACCCCTTTGCATAGTATCTACGAAGATTTCGGTGCTTTCAAATTCACCGCCCCTTATCTTCTCCCAATTTATAGCTATCGGAGAACGTGTCTGGCTGTGCAGAGGCGCATAAAGATAGCTATGATATTTATGGGCAGCTCGGTTCTTGCTTTAGTGCTATAAATCTGTCTAGGTCCACGCGCATGCGCTCATCCCGTTACTGGTTACTTGGAAGGTTCAGTGAATAAATAAAGCCTTTCTTAATATTTATCTAAGGAAAAATCCATGTAATGTATTTTGAATATAAATATATGTACAAATAAAATTAATATTTGTTTTTTTGCGGGTAAAGATTGCGAAAGGTTTTATGTTTGGGAGGATTTCCTAAATTAGCCTACATTATTAGTTGTGCAAGCTATTGCTAAGTAAAATGGTCCCCGTTCACTAACAAGTTTTAATTTCTTACAATATGGAAATACATAGACTATTTATTTTTCAACATTTAGATAAATCATTATGGTTTTATTTTATTAAAAATAATAATAGTAATAATTTATCGAAACATAGTTATTGAAATTTAAAAAAATAATAATAATAAATTTATTTTCACTACCAAATGCCTGAGTACACTTAGCCCTGCCAATCCCGCCCATTAAAACCAGCGTGGCTTCTCCATTTTCAAGCGGCAATATATCATGAAAGAAACCCCGCCCTGACATGATTTTTCCCCATCATAATAATACTTAAGTGATTGTATTAACCTGCCGTGATCTTTCCTCTGGTGTGATTGGCATGCCTTCCGCCACAATCAATAACTCCTCTCTGATGCAACTGTTAACGTATGCATCTCGAACACGGTTTTTATGGTTTTCAGGAATGTGTACACTTATTTCGAATCATGCCACCTGGACCATTTCATCAACAAGAGCGAAGAAATTAAATGAATTATACTGTGTTTCATTATAGTCTATAATTGGTCATATAATTTAACTCCTTTTCCTACAGATTTGCCTAATTCCTCATTATAATCATCGCATTTACATTATAATGCTCATGTTCTCTTTATTTTAAAGTTTTAAACTTGTTCGAGAGGCAATTGAAGGACCATTATTATAAAGTAACTTAACTGAATTATATTGTTGAAGAGTGAAGTAATTTGCTAGGATAAAGTTCTTCGCAAGATTAAATCCAAAACTGTACAAAACTTTAAAAATGTACCTTCGTTTTAAAAACATTTTCCTTAAACAAAATTTTTGAATTAAATAAAAGCAATATATCGGGCCTAGTTATGGTCCTGACCTAAACGGTGCCTAAACCATTTCTTGCAAAATTAGTTGCATCATTTCTGTTTCAGAGTAGATACGAAATTTACTATCAAAGTTTATGTCGTATAATTGTTTTTTGTTTTCATTTCCAACTTTATTTACAATACCCTACAGAGTCTAGCAAACTGTATAAGGCGAAGGGTTGCAAAAAACCACAAAGAAATAAGTTTAACAGCGCCTTGTTGGCTGAATAAAACAAACCCAAACGTTTTTTTCCTGCAGCAATAAAAAAAGGTAATACGAAGGGCGGGGAATTTGGATCGACTCCAGCCTTGTATATCGCCACTAATCGATTTATTGGTTTGTAGCAATGTTTTTCCTCAAAGAACATGTACAGAATTTATTTATTTCAATCAAAGCGCAAGCTTGGAATGGAACTTAGTTGTGAATTGTGTTTAAAAAATTACAAATTCAATGACTTTGTTAGAACATGAAATTATAAACAGTGTAGCCACAGATATCAAGATTGTCAGAAAACGTAATTCATCAGAACAACGCAATTTGTCACAACAATTAAATTTATCACAACAATGCAATTTATCAC
This sequence comes from Prosapia bicincta, assembly GCA_036971475.1. Taxonomy (NCBI): domain Eukaryota; kingdom Metazoa; phylum Arthropoda; class Insecta; order Hemiptera; family Cercopidae; genus Prosapia; species Prosapia bicincta. The sequence goes on along the minus strand of JBAIZL010000001.1, from coordinate 201,272,757 downwards.
AACAATGAAATTATCACAACAATGAATTGTTAAATATATTTTCTATTGCACAATTATTTGTTTATAAATCTTTAAACCTACGGTCCTCAACCGTAAAGTAAACAACTCTAATATTTTCAGAATTATTAAAACACCAATCAGAATTTACCTTTTCAATATTCCTCGAGTTTCAAACACAGTTCCTACGAAACCAATAGACGAACTTAATCCAGGCTAAAACTTTACACTCATGGCATTGCATTTGGTTAGCCTTTGTGGTTTTCAAAACTTTCTAAATACGGATTAATTCTGCAGGGGCAAATGAGCTGAGAGAACATCTTAAAATGCTAACCATTATATTTTACTAACAACAAACTGCATGTGAAATCAATTATCTGATTTCAAATGGGTGGAAATTTGCAGCATTGTAATTTATAAAATCTTGACTGCTATAGAATAGAACACCACACATTGAGCTTTCAAAACTAACGTGGATTTACTTCATATTTATTTTTCTCAATTCTATGATTTTTTAAATCTTATTTATTTGTAATAAGAAGATATTTTTATTTTGTGGTGATTGGATGGTTTTACCTTGGTATTTGTAATGAAAATTCTATTTTTAGAATCGCTTACATTCAACTAACTCTCAAAGATTGGATTGTAATAGTTTCTATGTACATACATAGGTCCAGTTTTTTTTATTGTTATATTTTAAGAATAAAACTTTCGTATTATTAATACTATTACTTTCGTTTTAAAGAATAATATCAAACAAATAATCAATGCCATATTTTCTCAAAAGTAAAAGTTAACAGAAGGTAATTGAATAAGTATAAACGAAAAACTCTCTAAAAATTCGATAAACTAAATGTATATAAGACCACGAAGCAAGCACAGCTGATAATGTACGAAATTGAACTGGTGATGTCGTTAGCAATAAAATAACCGAATATAATACTATATTCGTAAAACTAAACAGACTGGTAATATATCTCATAATCGGTTATACAGGAGGCACTCCTTTCTTACTCATGAAGCATACATTTGCTACCAAAGAAGCATATCGTTTCTATGCAGAGGCATATCTGTTCTCCTCAGAGACATATATTTCTACTCAAGAAGTATATCTTTTATAACCAGGAGGTACACCTTTTATACACAAGAGGCGTACCGTTTCTACCCAGGAGGCACACCCGTTCTACAAAGGTGGGATATCTTTATACCCAGAAGGCATACCTATACTAGGCCTACGAAGTAGGCCTATATTTGCTACCCAGAAGGCATACCTTTCTACTTAGAGGCACACCTGTTTTTCTCAGGAGATATACATTTTCTACCGAGGAAGCACAACTTTTCTTTTCAAGAGGCATAACTTTTCTACGCAGGAGGCATAATGTTTCTACCCAGTAGGCATATATTATCTACCTAGTAGGTATATCGTTCCTTCCCAAGAGGTCATTCCTTTCTACTTAGAGGCACAACAGTTTTCCTCAGGAGATACCTGTTTACCAAGGAGGCAAACCTTTTCTACCCAAGAGGTATATCCTTTTTACTTAGAAGAACACTACGTTCCTACCCAGTAGGGATATATTATCTACCCAGTAGGTATATCTTTCCTTCCCAAGAGGTATACCTTTTCTTCCAAAGAGACATAACTTTTCTGCGAATGTAGATATAACTTTTCAACCCTAAAAGTTTGCTTTTCTACCCAGAAGGCAAACCTTTCCTACCCAGGAGGCATATCTTTTCAACCCAGAAGGAATAACTTACTTACTCAGGAAGCATATCTTTTCTACCCTGGAGGCATGCTTTTCTACCTAGAAGGCATATCTTTTCTACCCAGGAGGCATTTCTTTTCAAAGAACTGAAGTAGTTACAAAATTATCTATTAATTTTCTTAAATCATCTTCTGTCAAAGTCAAAACTCAGTTTGTTTTAATTCAATAGACATTTAGATCACATATGATTCATGAACGGAATAGGTTTGGGATACATTTCACTACATTTCATTTTCCTTAAAAGAATCGGTCTTTAATATCATCAAATAAATATGTGATAGCATATCCTTAATACGTCCACAAAGTACTTCCTCCAGGGTCAGCTTACCTCCCTATGTTTCTATACTCATTTTCTATTTCTGTTGAAAGAATATACTATAGTATTATTATCGGAATAATTGTTGAGAATAAAGGGTCTTCCTACCTTTTTTTAGATAAGAATGGTGAGTGTGCGTGGTTTCTTGATATATCTATTTCTTGGAACTAAATACATCCGCTATAAATTTTAAGAAAGTGTTTTAAATAAAATGAATCTTTACACTTTTGCTCAGACCAATCAAATTAAAGACTGTCAGTATATGAGCATATAAGATCGATATTATCTTTGCAGTACAAACATTACCAAAATAAAATATAGTAACGACTTTTACTGTTTATCGTTAGTAATCTCGCCTCTGGTAAGTGTGAGCAGGGACTATAATAGGTAGTGCGTAACCATTCAGGTGTATGTTGTTACCATAGTAACTCTCGCTATTACTACTGTTTTACTAGCATAATGAGTTAACTAATGGCTGGATAATTGCGTCCTAATATTGTTTTATACATCCCTCAATACACCTTTCAGAGTTATACCCTAATTTAAGACAGGATAAACCATAGATTTTGACAATAACCTTGCTATTATTGAATTAGTCATGTTGTGTATTGTGTTTTTACATTATTAAGAAATTGTTATTTAAATAACTGGAACTTTGACAAGAGGCTTGAATGAGGAAAACAATATAGGTATCGAAACGTTGCCAAATTTTTAATAAATAATACTTTGCTCATGAAACAATCAAATTTTTTTTCAACAAAGAAAAATTTTATTTTAGTTACTTTTTATTAAATAATTACAATTAATAAAATTAAAGTAACATAACCTCAGCGTTAAACAGCTGTTATTCACATAAACTATAACATGAAATCAGCTGTCGTGTGAAATCATATGTTATTATTTATTTCAAGCCAAATGGGAAATAACTATATTGCATTCTTTGCTTTTCTCCCATTTATAACTAGAATTAATTCATTACATTTATTTAATGAATTAATATTTGAAATAAACTCTATTTACATCAAGTCCCATACACTACAAGGAAAAACTGTATTTGAACTTGAGTGGATAAAACGTATTTTAATAACGACTGAAAATTTGAACAATATATATAAAAGACTGCTAGTAGCAAATAATATAGGAATAACATGGACCAGTAGCAAGAGCATTGCACTCAGCAAAAATGTACCTCGCATTTGGACTAAAATATACCCCCTTGATTCAAGTAACAAATCAAAAACACAACCCTCCACTCTTCAGACGTGTATAGAGCATATTCAAATTATAAAAGTTTCAATGTGTTTCCCTAATAGTTAAACGCGCTTCCAACTATGGTTTAACTGTTCAGGCTTGTCAAACGAATCGGCGAGTGTAAATTGAATCGTAAAGTTGTTTTAAACAAAGAGATTGTTTGTTTTCAATTTAAAGCAGTTTAAGCTGTGTAAATGTAGCACATGATATTTCATTTAAACAACCCTCTTACTCTGGGTACGGATTTATTCCTATTAAACAACCCTCGCAGACTTTCGCCTGTACACTTGTATAAAAAATGTAGATCTGCGTAAACTTCTTTAACTTTGAGTCTCGAAAAAACCTTTCTGTGAGATATTGTAATGGTATTTATTTTTATCTCGTAAAACTTAATGACTCTCGTAAAAATTTTGTGGACTTTAATTTAAGTTCACGATTACTGACTTAGAATTGCTTCTCGTTGTAAACAAGATCGACGAAGAAGTAAGCTTGCCGATTGCGTTAAAATACTAGATATTAAATATCCGTTGGTTTTAGTTTTTTTACGTCTAAGGTAAGTTGAAAAAATCAGATAATTTGACCGAAACAAAAGTAATTTTATTTAATAATAATGACATTGACTTTAATGAAGGATAAGACATGTGTCTAAAATGAAATGATCAATATTCTCACACAAATAAACAAATAACTGGACATAAACTCACAAAACATTATAGCCTACTTTATAATACGACTTTCAATCACTTATGCCATCATCGTCAGTGACACTACTACAAATTTACAACTGCAACTCAAGCTGCATGACGTCATTAGTGATTTAAACACGTATGAGAATAAAGTAGGCTATAATGTTTTGTGAGTTCGTGTACAGATAATTATTTATTTATAACTTCAACTTACAAGCCAGCTTAACTATTACTCATAATGTTCTCGAAAATAGAAATAGTTAACAATTCCAAATCCTTGTCGTTAACATCAGTGATAAATATAAACTTATATTTATAAACGCTTGAATTTATAATGGTTAATAATAAAAACAGATCACTCAAAAGCTCAGTGATTGACTACTACTCATAATAGGTGATGAAGGCGATATCTTCATCGAAACTAGTCCGTATGATTTAATAAACTAATTTTTAATCAGATTTTGAGTGAACTGTTATAATTTTTACCGTTGTGAGTTGCACTCATTAGCTAAGCTCTAATTAACCTAATGAAAAAATATATATTTATAAAATAACACGTGCCAGCTTAGTAGTTGAAATGGCGTGTTATTGCTAAAATTGTTTATTTTTGTAATTTGTGAGTTTTATTCTACACCTATTATTCTATCGGTTTCTCTAGGCACGCTCATTATTATTGTTCACAATAACCAAATCGTATTAGTATATGGCACTAACATGATATTCACTGTGCATTTGCTATTAGTGCAAAATTTTGAATACAAAAAAATCTGTGAATGCTACACGTATTAAATAGTAAATAAAACAGAAAAAATAAAGCATCTTCGCAAGGTAACTATACGTACAAATAATATAAACATAACCTATAAAAAAAACAGCTGTTGAGTGAAATCATAGTAAGGTACTGGGAAAATCAAATTATCGAAAAATCTGAAGCCTCGAAAACGTTCGATTTTCATTAAATTTCAGTTTATGTTTTTAAAATTGTGTACTTTTATTGTGCTACTCAAAAATGTTAGAGAAGAGTTTGAGCCAAACATTATTGAATTTTACCTTATTCATAAAGTGTAATTTCGGTGACCAATTTCGTCAGATGTTTTCTGTTTAGTGTAATTAAACATTTTTATACTTTTGTAAATATATTTACACACAAGTATTTATTATTTATTGTGATTGGTGGCAATATCTTTTGATTGTTTTAAATTCATTTGAACTTTTTTTAAATATAATAAAATGCATTTCAAATATATAGCATATGCTTATTATATTTTCAGAAAAACTTGTATTTTATGCTAAAGATCTGTATAGAATTGTTCTTTGGTCTATGAAATTACTGTTCAAAATATTTAGAATAGAAGAAAATAAAAAAATTGTACAAATAATTACGATTAAACGCACTTTAACCCAGGATTCTAAAAAAAATTTTAAACATTTCTAAAAAAAATGCAGTACAGTGTATTTTTGACACAACCTGCCACAAAATATAAATAGTTAAATAACTAATAGTTTTAGTCGTATACGCGTTCGCCTATTTAATAACAAAATGTTATCAGCAGAACCGATCCCGATAAGATTACGGCTAGCACTCATCAAACACAATACTTCTGTTGTAGTAGAAATATGTGTGTTTACAGTTAGGTTGCTAAGTAATTTTAAATTTAAGATATAAAATGTGCTCTTGTATTCGTCTCGGGTATATTGTTTTCGTTGTAACTGTCCCAAGTTTGGTTTCCGGCTCCGGTAAGTAATAAAAATATACCTGTTACGTACTATTCATCATCAACACATATTACATAATATTACTGGTCAATTTTATACAATTGCTTATCATTATGGGCCAATTATATAAAATTATAACTCCCGTAATAAATTGCTCTATTTAAAATTTTCATTTCACCTCATATGTTGCACTATTGGGATGCCGACGAGTTCCATAATTTTCTCCTACTCCCAATATCTAATTTCTTTTTTTTTTTTTTTATAGTGTTACTCATTTCCATCTACGCTTCCTTTTCTTCGTATTACAGCTGACTGTAAGGGCTGGATACCTTATTATGACCTTTATAGAGGTTAGATCTATTTTAAGTACGTAACCCTAATCATGTGATAAAACATCCTCTACATACTACACCCCTACATCTTCTACATCCTACACCTCCACATCCTACAACCCTACATCCTCTACATCCTACACATCTACATCCTCTACATCCTACACCCTTACATCCTTTACATCCTACACCCCTACATCATATACATCCTACACCCCTACATCGTCTACATCCTAACCCCTACACCCTCTACATCCTACACCCCTACATCATATACATCCTACACCCCTACATCGTCTACATCCTAACCCCTACACCCTCTACATCCTACACCCCTACATCCTCTATATCCTACACCCCTACATCCTTCATATCCTACACCCCTACATCCTCTACATCCTACACCCCTACATCTTCTACATCCTACACCCCTACATCCTCTACATCTGCAACCCTACATCCTTTACATCCTACAACCCTACAACTTCTAAATCCTAAACTCCTACATCCTCTACATCTTACACCTCTACATTCTACACCCCTTCATACTCTACACCCTACATCTCTACATCCTACACCCCTACATCCTACACCCCAACATCCTCTGCATCCTACACCTCTACATCTTACACCCCTACATCTTTTACATCCTACACCTCAACATCTTTTACATCCTACACCTCAACATCCTCTACATCCTGCCCCCCTACACACTCTTCATCCTACAGCCCTACATCCTCCATATCCTACCCCTTTAAACCCTCTACATCCTACACCCCTTCATCCTCTACATCCTATACCCCTACATCATACACCCCTACATCCTCTACATCATACACCCCTATATCCTCTACATCCTACTCCCCTACATCCTTTACATCCTACACCCCTACATCCTCTACATCCTGCCCCCCTACACCCTCTACATCCTATACCCCTACATCCTACACCCCTTCATCCTCTACATCCTATACCCCTACATCATACACCCCTACATCCTCTACATCATACACCCCTACATCCTCTACATCCTACTCCCCTACATCCTTTACATCCTACACCCCTACATCCTCTACATCCTGCCCCCCCTACACCCTCTACATCCTATACCCCTACATCATACACCCCTACATCCTCTACATCATACACCCCTACATCCTCTACATCCTACTCCCCTACATCCTTTACATCCTATACCCCTACATCCTCTACATCCTGCCCCCCTACACCCTCTACATCCTATACCCATAAATCCTACAGCCCTGCATCTTCTACATCCTACATCCCTACATCCACTACCAGCGTATTTTAGGTATGCATCGTTATTTTGTATCCTTAATAGGCGCTATAACAGTCATACTTGCCGATCGTTCAAGACGTATAAACTTATTAGCAATATCTCATAAATATATATATACCGTAAATATGTGGTTAGCTACCTAAACATATTTTGGACAATAAATAAACTTTTCATTACACCTGCTTTGAACAAATTGTTTCAAATATCGATAAGAGATAAAAGTTCATGTATACTAGTGAACAAACCAATAAGCTAATCTGGCTTTCTATGCTCTCATAGCCCTTAAATATCTTAGGCTAAATCTTCTTTAGTTTCTATTCCCCCTTTATGAACATGGGAGCAGAGACAACTTTTTGAAGATAAACTCACCTTAAAAGAACACAAATGTTATCTGATACACAAAAGTCTTATATCAGCTTCAAAATCTACTTAAATTTAGAGGGTTTTGTAACATATTTCATCATGATTTTAAATTTTTGTGAGGAAATTGGATACAAAAAGTAGGTATAGTTTTCATACTAAACGAGTTAACTTTCAGTATATGCATACAATGTTCATAAAATGCTTAAATGTAAATAAATTATAATGCAAATATCTGAATATAATTAATAAAGCACCTAAATGTATGGCTTATAATCATAGTAAAATCGTTGTAACATAGGTTAAGTGTTTGAAGTTTTCAGTAAAGTTTCAAAGAGGATTCGCATACTGGTAATTTTATGTAGAATTTTAGTTTGTGTAACGAAAATTTAAAGCGTGTTCTACAAGTTTCTTGTAAAAAGTTACTTACAAGTTTTAAACTGAATAGAATAAACTATGTCCATGTACTTGAATTTAATGTATATTAAGTACCTTTTAAATATGAATAAAATTTGAATAAATAATGAATTTAATTTAATCATTTTGTAAACTTGTATGTAAACTTAAAATGCATTTCATTTTCAAAATTTCTGCCTTAGTGTATAAATTATCTCACAGACTGCCAATACTACCCTCCCCCTCCGAAAATAATTTCTTGCTGCATATCTGACACTAGAGTCACTGAGTGTCTGGAAGAACTATGTTTGCCATGGAGAGATTCTGTCACAAATGAATCATCTCAAGAACTTTTGAAGGGAACTATCTACTAACCAGAGCATCTACTACCACCACGATACCCTCCTCTTCTCGTGGAACTATAGTCGGAATAACTATGGTGGTTTTTCATGATCCAGTTCGTTGGTACCCCTAAATAAAATCCTACCTATAAATCTGTGACTGGTCAAAGGATAGTCTACTGCCTCACATAAGCAACCTCCACCGGTTTTGGTCCCTTCTAGTAAAATGGGTGGCTTGGTGCTAAACTCCATTTTGCATGGCCTTTTGTGAACCACGCTGACTTCAATCCCAAACTTCAACCATCTCCAGGATTATTCACCAGCTTATGTACACATCCACTCATCCGTCTCTCTTTCGGCTAAAGTTCTCGCCACCAGTTCTTTTAAAACATTGATATACGCCTCACTATCTAATCCAACCCAACTGAATTTCACCTCCACTTACCAAACATCTTCTCTTCTATAGCTCCCACTTAGGACAGTCAAATAGAATATATACTCACATTTCTTATATTACATTAAAACGCCTCACTCTCAACATATCCAATCCTTTTTCATTATTCTAAAAAGCATCCATAAAGGAAAATCGTCAGGGTGAAGCCAAATATTCCCCATACCGTAATAACCGACCCTCCAAAGAAAGGTATCCCAGTCTTTTTCTAATTTATCCCCATGCAATTTCTACATAATTTTCTTCTAACCATAATCCTTATCATCGCAATGAAAAATGATTATTACCTACATCATAATAAAACAGAATCACACCGGCTGTAACACATGAAGCATCGTTGGAGAGTATACTATATCCCTTTATAATATCAAAAGCAAACCTTTTACTTTACTCAGCAACATTCTCACGTTAAACTCACTCATGCAATCATACCCGCTACTACAACCATAATCCACAATAGCAACGTACCAATTATACAACCTTCCAATTATCTCATACTCCACAATCATACCCCTAACAATATCCGTCACTCTCTTTATTCTCTCTCATCCCCGAATAGTAAAATCAAACACATTCCCACGTACATTCAACCCGTTACCTTATTTCAAATCCTTGTACCCAAATACCTCACTTCCCATGCAATGGCTAGGCCTACTACGTCACCTCTAAACTCAATCACCGGCTTCCTACTCATCTTTCAACAACATACACATCACCTTCCCTACAAATAGCTCTAGTTTTACTCACAAGCACACACACAGGCACTCACCACAACTACGCTCACACACACACACACACACACACACACACACACACACACACACACACACACACACACACACACACACACACACACACACACACACACACACACACACACACACACACACACACAAACACACAGACACACACACCATTCCCCTAATAAACACATCACTTCCTCTACCTTTCACCTCTAGATCTCTCCTTGACATTCCACCTACTTCCACCACTCTTTCATCCACATACGCTATCATACACCTTTCATCCACTCGTCATGCGTCGTTTTCACAATTACATTAAACACCAATTTTCAAATCTGAAAACCCAAATCGGACTCCTGAATACTATTTCCATTTTTACTCTCCCTTACCTCTTCCCATCCTATCCCCATTACCTTACGCCTCACCTTCTTTCATATATTCGGCCACCACACCATGTTTAAAGTACCGGTCATAAATAGAAAATCCCTATCATAATTTATCACGTATGTTTCCAATCTCATCCTACGTCCTTATCGCTACCTCTGTCCTCCCCTTGACGAAAGCCAATTCCGTAACTGACAAGCTTCCATAAAAGACACCCATAAGTTTTCCCACCACTACTCTTTAAAAACCTTCTCGAACTCGGGAACCAGACATATCGGACAATAGGTTTTGCTCTGTCCCTTGTCTCTCTATTTACCACTAAGCAAGTTTCTGATCACTTCTTTTTACATTTATTATGAAAGACCTGATACTTCAGCTGAGTCTGGGAAGGAGGAACCTTGTGTAATACAAACGTTTATAATTTCATCCCAATATTATTCTATTTTCTAATTGACTATTATTGAATAAATAGTTCGTCATCCCGTCGAATAAAAAAAACCAAAGATTTCTACTCGTATAAAAAGGGTGAAGGCACGGAAACTAATTCCTTTCGATGTTTCTTTATAGCAATGCTTCTACGAAACACAATAGTAATAATTAAAACACGTGCAAGCTGTAAAATAGGAAGCCCCCGAGTGAGGTAATTCAAAGAGAGGGTAGTTTGATAAGATTAACTTTAATCCGGATGGTAAAAAAGGTCACGGATCAGATTCACAAAGATTCGGATTGATCCCAACTGATTCTGATTCGTTCAGTGTGAAGCGAGCCTTGTCAAACGGAATTACGAGTTTCTCTGTTACGCGTTTCGGAGCATCTTCAATCATCTCAAAAAATAGAGGGAGAATAATTCGCCACGTCGTATGAGCAGTTCGTTAAACTATACTTACACTCTTCTACTCCCGTAGAAATCACCTGTCATTTAATGTTCAACCATATTGTAAAGCAAAGTGACACATTAAAGAGTTACTTGCCTTGAAACTATAAACGTCCAAGTTTTCCAATAACAGCGCCCGAGTTAATCTGGTACATTTGCAGAAGAAAGCTCGTTCAAGTCTCCCGACTTCTTGCACCACCTGCGCTGTTAATATTATCCAAATCGATTTGTGTGGAACAATTTTGTATAGTAACTACTGTAGAGTGTTTAATATAAAATATACTCACTGTAATGAGTTTTGTTTTTCAGTAAAAAAATTATAAATAATTCAGTAAATTCTTTTGAAACAATTAACTTGTGATAATTAATTTTATGTTCCCGCTAGATGGATGTGAATCTATGTATTTGATCGCGTTCCTTCCATCTTACTCAGTTTATCCGTTTTTTTTATAATTCATCTAGCCACGTGTAAATCCTGTTACTGAATACAAAAAATATGTACATACTTGATAAAAAGAATATTTTAATTGATATAGGCCTAATTGTTTCTCATTATATCCCCCCAAAGCTACGAGATTAATATCCTTTGAACACAGTATTCTGTGTTTCCAAACGAAATGATCTTCTCTGCGTTTGCACAGTAGGCAGTGAAGAGAATATAGTCAGTCTCGGATTTTAGGCCTTTAAGGTTACGTTGTGCCTATCACGAGACAATAATTGTGGGTAGGATTATGGAGAAGAGGGCGGTTGGTATTGAGCTAGGATTCTGAAAATGCGTTTCCAAGTGTAAGGATTTTTTTGGAGAAACAGACTGGAGTTAGACTTATGTTAAATTATAACATTGATCAAATTACGTAAGTCTCTCAATATAGAGAAAATGATTTCCAGGAGAGAAAGTAGATTTATGTACTCAGCGCTTAGATACAGATTCTAACAGAAACGAATTACTGAGATTGTATAAGAACTGAAAAGCGTTCCAATTAATTGAAGAATTAAATGATATAATAACACGGAATGTCAAACTGAACTATTGAAATATAAAAAAATCTTTACAAACCTATAAATAAAGAAGAATACAGTATAACAAATTTGAATATCAAAACACAACATTCAAGCCAAGTATTTTTATCACATATATTTCCATATTTTCGGTATCAACGTGGGTCCCTATAAAAATATAGTTTTATACATAATACTGAGTGATTTTTTTTCCAGGCGAAAAACCTATTGAGGTTATCATCGCCTAACTAAAGTTTAGTTTTTAAAATAAATATTACATAAAATTAATCAAAATAAAACAAAATAAATGTTTAAAACTAATTGTGATTATAATTATCTAAAATTAAAGAACCTAAAATTATAAACAATTTAAATATTGTTAAATAGATTGAGGTGGCGTAAGAAAGCGAGGACACGGTCGATAGCCGTGACATCGTCTCTTAAAACCACTTTTAAACTACCTCGAAGATCGTAACGTATATACAAATTTGTAAACTCATTACAATCAAGCAGGATATGCTTGATTGTAATATTATTTCTACAAAACGGACATAGTGGTGGATCCTCATGTCGCATCAACCATCCATGCGTTAACAAAGAGTGGCCGATGCGAAGTCGAGTAACCACCACTTCCTCCCTACGATTCGAACGAACAGATGTCCTCCATGGTCGGACGGTATTTTTGATGTCCCTCAGCTTGTTTCTATTTACATTTTGCCATTCTTCGTTCCAAACAGAGAATAGTGTAGATTTAACTTTGCATACAAAATCTGATGCCATCACACGTTGTGTCGATGGCAACATACCTGTAGCTAATTTTGCACCTTCATCTGCTTTAGTGTTTCCGAATATTCCACAGTGACCAGGCACCCAGAGAAATGACACCTCGACACCTCGTAATTGGAGCCTGTGTATAGAGCACAAGATGTCTCCAACTAAAGGGTTCTTAGTGTACATTTCCTGAATAGCCTGGAGAGCACTTTTGGAATCACAACACACAAGATATTTAGATTTTGCAGACGGAATTGATCTTAAAGCTTGGAAAATTGCATAAAGTTCTGCAGTAAAAACGCTACAGGCTGAAGGCAATCCGTAAGTGAAAGTTTGTCCTTCCATATAAAATGCACAACCTATCCCATTGTCCAGTTTTGAACCGTCTGTGAATATAGTCACAGTATGTTGGTGAGTTTGATGAATCTGCAAAAACTCCTGACGATAAATAACGCCAGGAGTATTGTGTTTTAGGTACATGGACAATGAGAAGTCACATTTTGGATTTTGTATTGTCCATGGAGGGATGTAGCATGATGTTCGTTCAAATATAGGTGGATGTTCTAAATTTAGATTATTAAAAATGCGCAACGTTCTTATTCCGAAGGGAGCAGTTGAACGTTGACGCACATTGTAACGATCCTCGAGGTGGTTATCAAAAACTGCTTTGAATGCCGGATGTTTAGGTTTACTTCGAAGACCAGTGTAATAAGAAATTTGTAGCATTTGACGTCGAATAGAGAGAGATGGTTCTCCAGCTTCAACTAGAAGGCTGGAGATTGGGCTTGATCTAAAAGCACCAGTAGAAAGTTTAAGACCAGCGTGATGTATTGAATCCTGGAGTTTCAGAACCGTAGGTCGAGCAGATGAATAGGCTATACAGCCGTAATCTATGCGCGATCTTACAACGGCGCGATAGAAACGGAGCATACAGGTTCTGTCTGCTCCCCAATTTGTACCACTTAGAACTCTCAACATATCCAATATCTTGCTGCACCGGGTCCTCAAATCACGCACATGCGGATTCCATGAAAGTCTTTTATCCAATAAAAGACCCAATAATCTCACATTATCCGCGGTTTGAAGCCGCGTACCATCAAGATAAAGAATAGGTTCCTGGTGTTGCCTGCGACGACTAAATGCTATACACTGGGTCTTCGAAGCCGAAAACTTGAAGCCCGTAGATTTGGTCCATTCTTGCAATTTATTAATTACTAATTGTAAGGATCTTTCAGCTGTTGCCATACTTCTAGCAGCCATATATATACAAAAATCGTCTACAAACAGGGAACAGTGGACCGGTGACTGTACGTTTGAAGTGACGCTCTTAATGGCAACAGCAAACAGCGTCACACTCAAGACGCCACCCTGTGGTACACCATTCTCTAGTTCGCAACGATCAGAATATATGCCTCCTAGACGTACACGGAAAGTCCTGTTATTCAAATAATTTTGTATAAAAGCAAGAATGTTACCTTGTATACACCATGATTTCAATACGTTCAAAATTCCTCTTCTCCATGCCATGTCATATGCCTTCTCAAGGTCAAAGAAAACAGCTACCAGTGTTTGTCGTAAGATGAAGGCATTCTGTATAGCTGACTCCAACAAAACCAATTGGTCAACTGATGAACGTCCTTGTCTGGAACCACACTGAACGTTAGAAAGAAGTTTGTTTGTTTCTAGATACCAGACAACACGACGGTTGGCCATCTTCTCCAGTAGTTTACATAGGCAGCTGGTAAGAGAGATGGGTCTGTAACTACTGGGGTTAGTTTTGTCCTTTCCTTGTTTTAGAAGAGGAATTATTGTCGCTTCTAACCATGCATCTGGAAAACCGTGCTCCTCGAATATACGGTTGTATATCCGAAGGAGAACTAGTTTTGCCGAAGTTGGTAGATTTTTAATCATGGAGTATACAATATCATCCGGGCCTGGAGCAGAATCCTTCGTTGACGAGAGAGCTGACTCTAGTTCGTCGATAGAGAAATGGTTATTTAAACAAGAATCTCCAGACACTCCAACGGTGAAAGGTAAGGCTTCCTGTTTACGTTTGTACACCTGGAAAGCGTCCTTGTATACAGAAGATGAAGAATGTTCTGAGAACGATAATGCTAGCACATTGGCAATTTCCTCACAGTCCGTGGTCATAACTCCATCCGGATGCCTTAATGAAATTAATGGCATCGGAACGGAAATGCCACAGACTGATCGTAATTTCTTCCATACTGTGGATGGAGCTGTAGTTCTCGTAATTGAGCCAATGTACTGCGACCATGATTCTCGTTTACTTTGCCTAAATATTCTCCGTGCTTTCGCACGGAAGATTTTATATTTTTCCAGGTTTTCACTCGTTGGATGTCTCTTGAACTGGTTCAAAGCTTTTCTCCGTTGACGAAGGATCACAGTGCACTCATCATTCCACCACGGAACAGGTGGTCGTCGTGGTTTGGATGAGGTTTTCGGAATTGCCTTTCCGGCGGCATTCAAAACGGTTTTTGTAAATGAATTGACAATGTCATCAATGGGAGCCAAGTAATCCACGTCCAGTGATTCTAGATCTTGTGAAAATTGTTCCCAGTTGGCTTTTTTCAGAATCCAACGGGGATGTCGAACACAACAGGGTGAGGAGTCACAGAAGGAGATCTCAATAGGAATGTGGTCGCTACTGTAAAGATCAGGCAATGCTGACCATTATAGCCTTGTAGCCAAGGCAGGACTGCATAATGACAAGTCTACAGCTGTCCATCCACCTGTTGACGCTGCTAAATGTGTCGGAGAACCGTCATTTAGCAGGTATAGATCTAGTTCCGATCTGATGCTTTCGATCAGATTACCTCGCGGGTTGCATTCTGGGGAACCCCATGAAACATGGTGGGCATTGAAATCGCCCACTAATAAAAACGGAGTCGGTAACTGATTTATAAGGTCTACAAGATCTCTCTGATGCAGGTTGTCACTTGGTGGGAGGTAAACACAACAGAGAGTGAGTTTGTATGGAACAGCTGTTTGAATTGCTGCTGCTTGTAAGGGAGTTATTAAGTTCAGAGAAACGGCGTCGACACAGTCACGGGCCAGAATGGCTACGCCACCTCTGGCTCGATTTTCTGTAACGAAGTCCGATCTGTAAACTGAATACTCCTTTAGATGGAAATTGTGCGATTCATGGAGATGTGTCTCCTGAATACAAATGTACATAGGGGACACATCCCTTACAATTAATTTGAGATCCTCAATGTGACTTTTAACACCGTTAATGTTCCACTGAATCACGGATTGTTTAGGTGTGGACATTGTATTTTAGTGAAATGGATTCACCTGGCTCTCACTGGTGTCATTGCAAATTTGCTGGCCTGGAATGTTGGACGTTCCAGGCAGGGAGTCATCAGATTCCATCACCACTAGTGTAGTGGTGGAATCTGAAGAGTTTTTTGACTCAGAAGAGGAGTTTGAAATGGTCCTCTTTTGAGTCGTTTGTGATTTTGCACCTATTTTCACAGGTGCAGCTTTGTTATTATTTTTGTTACTCGTATTAGGAGTAGTTTTAACGTTTTTCACACTTGTATCCAATAGTGTCTTACTTCTTCTATTTTTCGCAGAGATAACTGGCAATGGAGATTTTTCCGCACATTCAACATTAGTCTTTGAGTTGGAAACCAAATTTTTGGTCACCAAAGCTAATAACTGGCTAACTTGCTCAGTGAGAACTTCAATTTTCTTGTTTAGCTCAACGCAGTTGGAACACGACTTCTCAGTGGTGATAGCTGAGGCATAAGATTTCGTTTCAAGTCTAGGTTGAGTTGACTTGAACTTCTTTTTCGCTTCGTGGAAATATGTTTTGTCCTTTGCCATTATGCTGAGGATCGCTTTCTCCTCCTTGAACTTTGGGCAGTTAAAGGAGCGAGCAGGGTAATCACCAGCACAGTTTGGGCATTTCGGAGCACTTGTGCAAACCTTATCAGTATGGCCTTCAGATGCACACTGTCCGCATACCTCTGGCTTGGAGCAAGAAGAACTTACGTGTCCAAAACGTTGGCATTTAAAGCACCGGCGTGGATTGGGAACGTAGGGCCTAACAGAAAGCCGTTGATAGCCAGCATATAAATATTCCGGGATAGATGGTTTCCCGAATGTCAGGATAATTGATGTTGTTGGAACTCTCTGACCGTTTTCCGTCCTCATAATTCGTACGACATCTGTTACACCTTCTGATACCAGTTCTGATTTGATTTCGTCCTCACGGACATACAACAGATCCCTGCATGATATTACTCCCTTTAATGAGTTCAAGGTTTTGTGGGGAACCACCGAAACCTTGACCTGATCAAAGAAGGAGGTCATTTTTAATAATAACTGTGACTGCTTCGCATTGCTTGTTTCTAACAGCAGTGTTCCGTTCCTTAACTTCCTTATGGAAGAGACAGGTACTGCTGCGCATCCAGTTATAGCCTTTTGGATTACAAAGGGCGATACCTTTGAAAGATCTTTGCCAGCTTCTGCGCAAGACACAATTAAGTACTTTGGTGATTCTAAAATCATTTCTTTCCTCGTATTTACTTCTCTAGGCATTTTCGGAGAAACCTCACGACGCCTCTTTACATTCAACTGGTTGGACATTTGTTGATTTTCCATAAGTTGTTTTTAAGCTAACCATCGTGTCAGGCGTTACGGGCGAGACTATGAGAACGGGTACACCCATGGATCACTTTCGATCATTTCCAACCCCCGGAACTCTGGGGCCCATAGTTTCCTCCTTAGCTCGACTGGATGGGCATCAGTCGAGAACTCGTAATACTGTGCACAGGCTCCGACACCTGTGCACCGCGGACACTCCCTGACCAAGGACCGAAGTGGCTAGCGGACCAGCAACCGCTCATACGTTTTCGGCAGAGCAAGCTCACATCAGCGTTCCAGAACAGAGTTTGTCAAGCTCTGGACCTTTCAGCACTCCCAACGCGCAACGATTCTGACCAGTCAAATTCCCTGAGAGAAGATGTAAGTGTTGAAATGTGTATAGATTGTGTTGGTGTGTGTACGTGTATGTGTATGCTTTGTGAGTGGTGTAGTGTTAGGCTAGGGTACCGCGAGGGGAGCCAAATCCCTCGTAGGTGCGGCTAGTCGCTAATACTACTAATACTACATGATACATAAGGAATGTTTTTTTACTAAATTTCTAATAATAAGCTAACAAATTACATGAAATACAATACATTAAAAAAATAATGCTCCAAATACTATAATAAATAATAATTTATTCTAATTAATAGGTCCTATAGATAAATATTATAATTATACACTAATAAAATAAAACTGACATATTTTAAGTAAAATTAATATAAATAAAAGAACTTTGACGAATATCACAAGCCAATATTGCAAAATGTTAAATTGTTTCCAATAATTATGAATGTTGCAATAAATGGTTTTGTTTTATAAACGTAAAATCGGCCAAAATTCAAAAGACATTTTAATTTCTTAAACAAAATTATAAACAGCGTTTGGGTAGAGATACATGCAAGGAATTGGTATCTAATCAAAGCCATCTATTTTGAAAATGTAAGCCAAGCGTGACAAATCTTGGTGCTTATGCGTGTTGTGATCTAGCTTTGGGAGAAGACCACGTCGGTCGCAATCTTAGATAGATAACTTATTTAATCTTTTAATAATATACAATTCAAAATTTAATAACATTTGTGTTTTTGAAATTAATAAATAGTTTTGTATTTACAGTTTTCTAAATTTGATATTGTCAAAAGATTAAACCGTGTAATGTTTTGATTTGGTTAATAATTCAAGTTCAAGGGATTGCCAAAGCATGATCTAAATTAATTATTTTTACAGTAATTTGATGAAGTCAAATCAGTAAACATACTCAAAATTATCAGTATGCATCTAACCTAACGTTGTCTAATGATGTAAATAATTTGGAAAAGATGCAACCTTTAAATTAATAATGTTCAAAGATTTTATAGCTTTAATTTATTTATATTGTTTAGATTAAATCTCTTTTTTTGAAAATTTTACCATCATCTATAATCTAACCTATCTTCAGAACGATTTGTATAGAAAGCTTAATTCAGAAAGCCTATCTTCAGAGTCTGCCTAATTCAAATTGTTAGACATAGTTTGTAAAGTAAACCATTGACCCAGTAAAACTTTGTAAAGTATAATGATTTGTGTGTGAATATATATATTTTTTTTAATATACTAAACACATTACAAATAATAAGGGGTTATAATAAATAATTATTAGTTATTTAATTACTAGTTATTTAATTTATTTCATTATTATTATGTCGTAGTTAAATTAATTTACTAATTAATTAATTACTAATTATCAAGACTGTAACGTACTACAAAATACAAAAATTAATAAATAAATGTTGGGTTGTTTTTATTACAGTAGGTGTTAATCTTCAGATAAGTAACTTAAATATTGAATTAAAATAAAAAAGTAGTTGTGTGTTGTACTCTGGATTATTTGTCATTACAGAGTAAAGATGTTTTCGTGATAAACATTCCTCTAGCACCAGTAACAATGTTTTCTGTTAAATATATGGTATTTGTGTATTGTTAATACTATTGCCGACTATTGGGCTATTTTCGAAAGCATCATGGCTGTTGGTATTTATAAGAAGTGTGATCAAGGTTTAGGTTTTAAACTGGGACAAGAAACCCTTCTGCTCTGAGACACCATTAGCCAGTTGAGCAGATTCTCTTTCCGGTGGAAGTAATCCTCTCTGGTGAATCATATAGAAGGGTCACTCCGCTCTACATCCTGTAGGAAAGGTTACTATAAGAAAGTAACTAGTGTCCCTCGGGTAGTAAGGGTAAGGAACTCGAGTGGATTGCGTCCATTCGTGAATACCTAGATGCGAGTCATAAAATAATGTCTACCCGTTAAGGGGACGCATTAGGACTTTAATACGAGAAGAATACGGAGTCTTGTTAATAACTCACAATGCACTGACACAGTACGAAACACGTCTGGCGAAAAATATCAGTGTGTAGTGATTTTTTTGCCTAGTGATACCAATATGTACATATATAAATTTAATAATCGGAAAGTATAGTGCGGACCACGTAACCGTGCACATGACCTTGAGAGATCGCAGTAGGCCAGACGGGTAAAGGGCTACTACAATAAATTCCTACAAATATGATAAGGACTGTCAAAACACTTACTTGCATGAGACGGTCGATATTAAATTAATTCGATAATATTGTAACTTCGGTACGATATAACAATCAATGTTAATATGTTTAGACATATAGAATGCAGAAGCTGCTGAAATAAGTAAAATGTTTTAAGAAGGGGTAGTACACGAGAAGTTTCTTCCGATCTCTCAGGGCCAAGTGCACGGTTACGCGGTCCGTACTATAATATCTTCAAATCTAATAAAAATATTTTTCAAAATAGCCACATATAAAACACAATGAATCATCATTGAATCATCCCAACCAGATGTTTGCGATCATTTCAAACATTTCTTTTCGTCTTTCTATTCTATGCAAAGCAAATACTGTCAGGTAATGTAAATGAAACGTAAGCATTTACTAACTGAACTTAATCATATTCAAGTTCTGTTTCCTCCACATTTTTAATTATGTGTTTACATATGTAGCACATTATTTTTGTAAAATAATTGGCGAAAAGATAATATTAAAGTAAAAATATAACCATTCAAAACAAAAACTTAAAACAGGTAAACACTTAAAATGTGCAATGAAATATGGTCACAAAAACTACATTTGAAATTTACAAAAATTATCTAATCACAATCGCAGAAGAAAATTTGAAATAATGAAGGCGCTGATTACTTCTTACATGTATAGGTCCTACTTTTTACATTATTATATGATTTTTTTATGTCTTTTTGTTTCAGAATTTTATGCTCCGAAAATCTTGGCAGCACCTATATTTTACAATTTAGAGTCTATTTTAAAAGTCTTCGAGAGTCAAAAGGTAAGAATAGAAAGCAACAATGATGCAAATGGAGTATCGTCAATCATAAAGATTCAATTGTTCTATCGGGAAGTAGAAATTTACTTTTCACAGTTGTAAAATTGAAGTTCCTTATTAGAGGACAATTTGTAAACCTCCAGCATACATTTTTAGTTGAGCGTCAATTGATTTAAATAGAGGTGAAAAATAATTATCTACCTCAAATAAATAACTTTTAAACGTAGTAAAATAAAGCTTCAAATGTTTATTTATTTTAAGAAACAATATTTCCCAATTAAAAATACTCTCAAAATAGTACTTTGTAAACAAATATGGTGTGAAGTAATGTATTTCGCATCATAGCCAAATTTAAAAACAAACAGTCCTTCTCCATAGAATCATTTCGCTTAAAACCCTGTTTGAAAAATCTGCCATGTACATTGCAGCAAAAACAATAGATGTCTTCAAAACAAACTTTCCCACCCACATTAAAAGACAAGCTTGTATACAGACTTCCGCCAAAATTTCATTATAATGTAAACCTGTAGCAGAGAAAATAGGAATTTTTTACCACTGGTAAAGAATTTCATGGCATCAACAGCAGATATACCTATCCGAATCATTTCATGAGGCTAATTCTGGGGGATTAATAGGTTGCCCTTGAATCTCTAAAACAAGTGAGATGAAAATGGTGGTTTTTGTATTTAGACTTTCCGCTTCCAACTAGATACAAGACCCACCATGTCTTCAGAGTAGGTGCCTAAAGATATCTCCTGCGAAGTTAAGCAGTATAAATAAGCAGACGGTGGCTAGGATAAATACCTGATGTGCCTTTAAAAACCTGTTAAACAGCTTTTTGGGGACCAGGTAGTTATTTCATAAGTTTAAATACATACTTTTTAGGTACAAAATTGACTTTATTTTTATCCTTATCACTAGACTAGTTAGGTTAGTCACAGAGATTTAAAGCAATTTCTATTTATACCTAGGTACGTTTACGCCAACATTTCAAACCCTTACTCGAAACGTTTTGGTATACAAGAGCAACAGCTGTTGCCCCCCCCCCCCATTAAGCTCTAGGTAACATCTTTTGTCCTCATCACGTACCTAAAGCTTTTTTCAAGACACCTTGCAACGACCTAATTATGAGAAGAGCAAGACTGGAGAGTCTGAAAACAATTAAGACCAAAATTTTCTCTTCCGTTTTGCATTAAAGGTGAATGAAATTTCAAATGAAAACATAAAACGTACGCAATCAATCAAAAACGTTAGAAATTCTCAAGAAAAGTAACATACACAAAATAAATTATTATTGATACAAATTTATGCCTTAAAATAACAGTTTATCAAAACCTAATAGTTGTACAGTTATCAGTGATTCTTGAATAGCTTAGTGCAATTTATTACGGTGAATGAAAACCAATAAACTATGCCCATAAATCAGTAAATATTGTTTTATCTGAATAAACATTAATCTACGGACTCATTCCGAACTAACACTTTGGATTAACGAACTGTTTTATCCCTTTCAACGAGTTTGTTACTTGAAGGCTTGTAATTGAATAAAGCCAATTTAGTGTCCCGCTCCAACCAATTTACTGCTTGGACAATATCTACAATTCCCTTCGGCGATGGTTTTAAAAACTCAGTAAAAGTTGATTAGTATATTCATCAACTCAATATTAAAACTCGTGTTTTCTATCATATAGCGGTGCTATATTGGGCTGGATGTTATTTACATGTTAATAACAATACTGTCAAAAGACTTAACGAGTGTTTGGTGTAGCCTACACTTCAGATCAATTCTGACGGACTTTTTGAACAAACATTTTGGCTTTGACTATAGTGGCTTCACATTGAACCACATACAGTTTACTGCCAATTGCTAAGTCCTTCTAAAATGTATATAGGCTGCATAATACTAATTTAACGAGATTTAATACTTTTAGGACCAGGTAGTCATTTCATAAGAATGAGTATACTTTTGTTCAGTACATACGTTTTCTTGATTAAATTCCTTCTATTAGCTCAGACTCTTGTACAAATTTCAATCGTAAGTAACATACTTTTTAATCATCCCATCAAGTTCAAATTAATGTTCTATAGAGGATGACAATTTATGTTAATACAATTTTCTCAAACATTTATTCACTAGTTCAATTACAAAATTTAAGAAATCTAGGTTGGATTGAAACTTACTATTTTCATGCTCGAAGTCTAGCGCCCTGGCACTGAACTAACATTCCCATACCTAGAAATATACTTATCAAAGATGTAAATGAATTTTTCTTTTGACACCATCTGGTTGTCGTCGAAACCTCTATTGTACAATCTTAAATTGTTGGCATGGTTACCATACAATATTATAAATAATGTTCTATGATTGAAAATAAATGAAAATAATAAAATAAACAAACAAACCGGATTAACGTCATCGAACCCTGATTCAAAAACGCGAATTTTCTTTTGAAAATATAATTTTATATTACTTGTTGTACTTATTATTACTCACTTAGTTTGGCTAGGCACTGACACTTAAAATCTCAAATTACACCGGGAGACGTTACCTTTACTACTAGAATTTTGGGTTTATGCTAGTAAGAGATGTTTGCCCCTCAATATTGGGTGTTAGGTAACTTGTTTTGTATTCGTCACGTTTCGCCTAACTTTTTTTCAAAACATCTGAAAAAAACTATACTATACGTTTACATTAAGTTCTGTTTTCTAATTTTGACGTGGTCGCCACAATAATAATAGAGCTCCAAGGGTTTTTAGGTTTTGACTAGAAACCCAAAATTGATTTCCCATAAGGCGCAACAAGGGGGTAAAAAGAAAGATGCATATACAAATCCTAATAAAAAAAGAATATCAACCACCTAAAAATGACAGATTTCCGAAAAACGTACTGTAGTTATCCTGATAGTTATCGATTATCATGATGTCATCGATATTTTAAAAATCAAGGTCACGGACAAAATAATAAAACATTAAACTAACGCTAAAAAAATGAATTTTTTTAAAGAGCAACCTCACTCAAAGAGCATATACAAATAAATTTATAAAATCAAAGTCTTTCTTAATGGAACAAAACAATTTGATTTACGAGGGTACAATATAGTTACAAATACTTGGTCAAGATAAATTTGGTTATTTTAAGAAATCAAACAAAATAAGGTAATCTGACTCAAGTTGACCAGTTGACTAGTTAAACTTTTCTCCGTGGGGAAATTCTCTATGGGTTATTGCATCGCAGTACGGAATAAGGAGGCCGTGTTTCACTTCACCCTCAAAATGTTTACCTCGACCATTAGCATTTTTTAAAAAAAAACTAAATCCATCCAAAACAGATAAGTTAGTAGATATGTTGTGTACCAGAGCTGATAAAACGGTTAATTTTCAAAACTGTCCCCGAAACAAGAATTTAGATTCTCATCTTCAAAACGAATTTTGAATAATAAGCCTCCCTGACCAATAATGTATTTCTTAAACTATAAAGGAGTTAGGTGTAAATAGATTATTTCATGGTTATAGGTGACCTACAACAGCAGATGTTAGTAGAGCTTTTCTCAGGAGATTTTGGATCTTACCAGAGAGAATGTTTTCAAAAACATTAATCTCAAATATTATACATCTGTTAGAAAATAATATAAAGAATCTAAACTATTTAAATGATTATTATTCTGTAGTAGTATGAGATAGAATGCTATATTCAACTATGACTTTAAATTGCAGGAGAAGCTATAGGAGAAGTTATGGTCGCCATGCTTCAAGTTACTGAACTCAAATATATTGTTGAATAAAATAACGACTTCATTGCGTTTAAAATCAAATAGGGTTATAAAAGACAATTTTAAGAGTCAATCTATGCAGGTGGCTTAAGACATAAATTTTCAGGTGGCAGTAAAACAATACAAATTATCGAAGTAACAAATTAATATACAATTATTCGAATACTATAAATTTCTTTAACTGAGTTTCTATTGGTGCAATGACCTTATTGATGATACATCTATAAGATTTAAATTTAATACCCTTAATAATAAAGAAAATTTCAGAGCACTGGGTGCCATGTATCATGGTGGCTTGTTCTGTTCCACCCATATTAAGATAAAATAATATTAGGGGTAAATAGATTTTTTTTTAACCCTGGTCTGGGCCCCCAAATCCCGCCCAGCCCTCGTGGCAGCCAACCTCTAGTGACTTACCTCCGTCTCACTTGCGCATGCGACTAGTATCCCTACCGCAAGTGAAGGAAACGGGATTAATTGCCCATGTACCAATCTCATAATGTCTTTCAATGGAAAATCAGGAGATAATGAAATAAAACAGTAAAGTAAATGTAACGCTAAGAGCGGGATAAAAAAAAAACCTGGCAGAAAAAACCCTGCCAGGAAAAATCCCGCGGAAGACCATGCAGGAACCCTGGGAGCTTGGATCACTTTATACTAAGGGATAAGAAAGGGTATTACCTTACAAATACCTTAATAATGAGTCTATAGAAGGAATGATATGCACCTCTTTTTCTGCTGCCTACTCGAAACTGAAAAGACATGCAATCAAAATTAGTACTTCCGTTGGGGCTAAGCTGTAACACTTGGGACCCTGCGTCACTTGGAACATAACTGTAAAGCACAATCTATTAGTATGTATACTTTTGATTTTTACATTTTTGGTTAGAGTTAGGTGGTCAGTATGGACAGTGGCAGTCTGTGTGTATCGTGGGTGGGGTCGTATCTACCCAGTGAGGAAATAAGTGTGGATGTTTTATGAGCATGGGCCTATTTAAAGAACCTTGTTGCTAAGTGTAAAATAAAATTAGGTATACAGAGCACTTAATACAAATTTGTATTACATGCTCTGTGATTAGGTTAGGTCCTGCGGAGTGTCGCTACCGTGCGGCGATAGTAGGAACTAAATGAAAGTTTCTGTTTAACCTTATTTCTTGTTACATTTTAAGTAAGTTATTTTTAAACTTAAAATTTTAACAATGCCAATAATAAAATATAAAATAGAGTAAGGCTATTTTTAAAATGAAACTATAGTACAAACTGTTGTTTAAGTATCACAAATTTCTGATTAAATCGTGAGTAGGCACCAAGTTTTTTAATTTTCTCGGTCTTCCTGTTTACTTTCTGCATCCCCAAGTATATCAATGACATATTCTCACGGACCTTACCTTCCCACCGCTGCTTTTCCCTCCGACTACCCTTTTCTCTTGCCCTTCACCAATCTTCATTTTACTACACATTGTCCGTAAGAGAGTAATGGTTTATCCCTTGACTACGAACCTTGGTTCGAGACATGTATCTCAAGGAATAAACGTCTCAGGAGAACCAACTCCTAAATTTTTTATGAAAACCAATTAGCCTCCCATAAGCCTCTTTAAGCTCTTTTCGGAGTAGTGGAATCTTTGAGAGACACTTGTGACTTAAAGACTATGCATGGATACCTAGTGAACTTATTTTATTTTAAATGAAAACACAGCTAATTGGAAACTATAAATTTTTTATTATCTGATGGATTTAGAATTACATATTATTATTTGATTTATTTTAATTAACAGGATTTAGCTTTTTTAATTTTACCTAACCTTACTTTTGAATTACCATGATTATCTTGTTTCATGGTATTAGTACAGAATATGTCCCCTTTATTATTTTTACATTTTTATTATTATTTATATTAACACACACACACACACACACATATATATATATACTATATCCTTTTTTAATATTATTATCAAAATCCAAAATTGCTTAATATGTCTACTGTCATCTATTTAAATTCAATTATTATAATTAATTTGCACATAATTTTGAGTATTCAAGTTAAATTTTACGTATTTAGAGTCTTGTTTACTTTCAAACATTTTAAGGTTAATTTCTAGTTACTTTAGGCTATGCCTTTTAACAAACAATCCTTTTAATTCACTAATAGACTCTGGTTGACATTTACCTTTATTAATAGGTTAACCTATTTAGTTATAACATGCTAGGCATTTAATAAAAGATTCCTGCTCATACTTATATATACTAAGTCAAAGGATTTCATACATTTTTCAAGAATAAAGCCATATCAGATAAAATTATTTAAACACAATACGTTTATTTCCACTCCAGGCAAACGGTTGAATGGAAATCAATTTTGAATATTTGTTAATTAATTTAGGTAACCTAAGAGAGTGTTCAGTCCCTTACGTTATTCAATTTTTTTGTTAATTTTGATTTTAAGTTAATATATTTTGAAATAAGATTTTATCTAAAAGAAAATTAAATTGTTTATATGACCTTATACTGCAAAACGTTAGTATTTTCTATAGTTGGGTTGTCATTGGGCTTCTTCCCAGCTTCCATGGGGTTTTGATGTAGGCTTCACTGCATTGCATGGCGTCGGTGAATTTTGTTAAGTTTGGCTTCTTTTTTCATTTTCTTGGTCGAGATGTTGGTAGAAACATATATGAACCGCAGCTCATATATTTGTACACTCCCCGGGTCACATCGTAGCACTTTATACGGACTTCTTACCACATATTGAGTCGTTAATGGTTCTGCGTGTATCAATACGACCACTCTAGATGAGAGTTCAAACTGTTCTGACTAAGCGTCACCTTTTTGGATTCGTCGTCCCCAATTTGATCAACCTTCCGCCTTTCCGATGTCCATCTTACATTTTTAACCAATGAGAAAGCCGTTGCTATGGTGACTGACTTTGTTTATTTCGTAATTTTGAATTTTAATCAGTTTCAATTTTTGTGAAAGACTTTTCTTTACTCCAATGTGTTACTTCAATTTTATAACTTCCATTTAATATTTTATTGTCTTTATTTCTTCTAATTTAATTAAGTTGCTGTTTCTTCTTGTTAACTCCAACTTCGACGGTAGCGCTGTCGCTGCAGTGTGGCAACATCGTATAAACCATCTCCCCACGCGGTTTTTTACCGAAACTAATATAACTTCATGTAGGATAACCTCAATTTTTTAGGCTATTATGTTTTAAATTAAAATTTGCATCTTTACAGAAATACAACTCTCTCTAGCTATGCCTAATTTACTTTCCGCATATTTTTATACTTATATTCCCTATCCCTGATCATATTTGGTCAAAATTAATTTAATATTATATATTTTGGCTGGGTCCCATATACCTCTTTTTTACTGTTTCATTTAAATCAGTCTATTAGCCGCTAGCCTAATTAATGTTGTGTTGGTTTATAATTTATTCTAACATTCCCAGTTTGTCTATTTAGTTCTAATTACCTTAGTTTACATTGATTTTTCCTATATTTAACATTTTTATTATAATACTATGAAACAATTGGAATATTTTGATTGATCTGTTTAACTATTCTAGGCTTAGTTACATTTATCTGTACTAATACCAGATTTATTTGCATCGATCATTCTGGCCGTTGCAGTATGGATAGCTTTAATTACCCTTTTCCTAATAATATTATAAGCTTTGAATATGTAGAGAAAAAATTCTAAATGTAGTATCTAGTATTAGATGAAGAACAGTTTTAAGCAAACAGTATTATAAAGTAGATGTTTAAATACTTGAATATTTCGCTTAGTTTAGAAAAGTTATTAAATATAAATGATTTACACAGTTGTTTAAACAAGGCTCTGCACAAACCTTTCATTACATAAAATATTACAAATTCACTATCCAAATTCGTATTCAAAACTATGTTTCTATATCTGTGTTGCTAAAACAAAATACATGCGTTACATAAACAATTACAATTGGTCTTTTATTATTAAAGAAACAACAACAAACGTCGTAGTTAAATATCTACATAGTCTATGTGAAACACACAAAATTCTCACTATTCCTCACTGAAGGTTTCAAGTAGTGGCAATGACTATACACAATACAAAACCAGTTAAAAAAAAAATAGTCAAGAAAAATATTCAATGGACACAAGAGTGACGAACAAGAACACACTTTATTATACTCAAAACCAACGTTCATATTTATTGGCAAAATAAACGAGATATTTACCCTAATAAAGAAAGGTCGACCAATAAACTTTTCCTAAATACATTTTTTCGTTTCTATTCTTTCGTTCATAATTTAATGTCAGGATTAACTAGAGACCTAGTACTTCTTTAATTTTAAATTGTTTTATTGTCATGCCACTTATTTTCAATAAATATGTTTTAATGTACTAAATAATAATTATAAATCATAATGGTTCACAGCAGAACCCAAACGAGTTTACCTCTTGTGTTCTATGCGGTAATATATATTTTCTGGCGTTACTCCTACAGAAACGTTGCTATTATTCTGTTGATAGTAAAGTTTCACGTAAATGCTATTAATTATTTTTTTGTAATTTATTTGTCCTAATTCTTACTACTGGGCATGATATACCATAAAATTATTATCTCTTACTAAACAAAACCGATTCAGTTGGTATAAATAAAGACAGAATAGTATTACTAAGCAATGCAGCTCACTATTTTTTTGTAATTTATTTGTCCTAATTCTTACTACTAGGCATGATATACCATAAAATTATTATCTCTTACTAAACAAAACCGATTCAGTTGGTATAAATAAAGACAGAATAGTATTACTAAGCAATGCAGCTCACTATTTTTTTGTAATTTATTTGTCCTAATTCTTACTACTGGGCATGATATACCATAAAATTATTATCTCTTACTAAACAAAACCGATTCAGTTGGTATAAATAAAGACAGAATAGTATTACTAAGCAATGCAGCTCACTATTTTTTTGTAATTTATTTGTCCTAATTCTTACTACTAGGCATGATATACCATAAAATTATTATCTCTTACTAAACAAAACCGATTCAGTTGGTATAAATAAAGACAGAATAGTATTACTAAGCAATGCAGCTCACTATTTTTTTGTAATTTATTTGTCCTAATTCTTACTACTAGGCATGATATACCATAAAATTATTATCTCTTATTAAACAAAACCTATTCAGTTGGTATAAATAAAGACAGAATAGTATTACTAAGCAATGCAGCTCACTATTTTTTTGTAATTTATTTGTCCTAATTCTTACTACTGGGCATGATATACCATAAAATTATTATCTCTTATTAAACAAAACCTATTCAGTTGGTATAAATAAAGACAGAATAGTATTACTAAGCAATGCAGCTCACTATTTTTTTGTAATTTATTTGTCCTAATTCTTACTACTGGGCATGATATACCATAAAACTATTATCTCTTATTAAACAAAACCTATTCAGTTGGTATAAATAAAGACAGAATAGTATTACTAAGCAATGCAGCTCACTATTTTTTTGTAATTTATTTGTCCTAATTCTTACTACTAGGCATGATATACCATAAAATTATTATCTCTTATTAAACAAAACCTATTCAGTTGGTATAAATAAAGACAGAATAGTATTACTAAGCAATGCAGCTCACTATTTTTTTGTAATTTATTTGTCCTAATTCTTACTACTGGGCATGATATACCATAAAATTATTATCTCTTATTAAACAAAACCTATTCAGTTGGTATAAATAAAGACAGAATAGTATTACTAAGCAATGCAGCTCACTATTTTTTTGTAATTTATTTGTCCTAATTCTTACTACTAGGCATGATATACCATAAAACTATTATCTCTTATTAAACAAAACCTATTCAGTTGGTATAAATAAAGACAGAATAGTATTACTAAGCAATGCAGCTCACTATTTTTTTGTAATTTATTTGTCCTAATTCTTACTACTGGGCATGATATACCATAAAATTATTATCTCTTATTAAACAAAACCTATTCAGTTGGTATAAATAAAGACAGAATAGTATTACTAAGCAATGCAGCTCACTATTTTTTTGTAATTTATTTGTCCTAATTCTTACTACTAGGCATGATATACCATAAAACTATTATCTCTTATTAAACAAAACCTATTCAGTTGGTATAAATAAAGACAGAATAGTATTACTAAGCAATGCAGCTCACTATTTTTTTGTAATTTATTTGTCCTAATTCTTACTACTAGGCATGATATACCATAAAACTATTATCTCTTATTAAACAAAACCTATTCAGTTGGTATAAATAAAGACAGAATAGTATTACTAAGCAATGCAGCTCACTATTTTTTTGTAATTTATTTGTCCTAATTCTTACTACTAGGCATGATATACCATAAAATTATTATCTCTTACTAAACAAAACCGATTCAGTTGGTATAAATAAAGACAGAATAGTATTACTAAGCAATGCAGCTCACTATTTTTTTGTAATTTATTTGTCCTAATTCTTACTACTAGGCATGATATACCATAAAATTATTATCTCTTACTAAACAAAACCGATTCAGTTGGTATAAATAAAGACAGAATAGTATTACTAAGCAATGCAGCTCACTATTTTTTTGTAATTTATTTGTCCTAATTCTTACTACTAGGCATGATATACCATAAAATTATTATCTCTTATTAAACAAAACCTATTCAGTTGGTATAAATAAAGACAGAATAGTATTACTAAGCAATGCAGCTCACTATTTTTTTGTAATTTATTTGTCCTAATTCTTACTACTGGGCATGATATACCATAAAATTATTATCTCTTATTAAACAAAACCTATTCAGTTGGTATAAATAAAGACAGAATAGTATTACTAAGCAATGCAGCTCACTATTTTTTTGTAATTTATTTGTCCTAATTCTTACTACTGGGCATGATATACCATAAACGTATTATCTCTTATTAAACAAAACCTATTCAGTTGGTATAAATAAAGACAGAATAGTATTACTAAGCAATGCAGCTCACTATTTTTTTGTAATTTATTTGTCCTAATGCTTACTACTAGGCATGATATACCATAAAATTATTATCTCTTATTAAACAAAACCTATTCAGTTGGTATAAATAAAGACAGAATAGTATTACTAAGCAATGCAGCTCACTATTTTTTTGTAATTTATTTGTCCTAATTCTTACTACTGGGCATGATATACCATAAAATTATTATCTCTTATTAAACAAAACCTATTCAGTTGGTATAAATAAAGACAGAATAGTATTACTAAGCAATGCAGCTCACTACTCGTAAAAAATTAATAAACAACTGTCCTCCTAAATGCAACATTGTGTACTGTTACAAATTGTGATTCACTTTCCAATATTTTTAATTTAAACGTCCAATTCTGAGGCATGCCGCGGCGCACTGCCCCTTACATTGATCCACCGCCGGAAACTGCAGCGCACATTTTGGGAACCACTCCTCTACAGTTTAAATGGAAATTATGTTAATTCTACGAAATAAATAACATAAAACTAAATAACAATTACAAGCCGACTTTGCAATGTTGTAATAAATCACGCAAGTAGATTTAAGTTGAAGAAATTCCTGTATTTATTTCCCATTACCACGTAATCAATTTTATCAAAAAGAAAATTAAACTGTACGATGCAGAAAGTCATCAGAAATACCAAACAAACTATGAATACTCTTGCTTACGCTTCAAATATTAAAAGTTTTAGGAAATATCAATTCTCTCTTCCACGTCAACTGTAATACTTTACTATTACAACAATTTTGACATAGTAACTCACAATGTCTCGAAATGTAATCAAAAGTTCCTGTTGACTCCATCAAAATATTGAATTTGGAAAAAACCAACTTTAAAAAACACTATTTGCACCATAAACTTCATACAGTTATAAATCTGGCACACACATCTGTTTTTTGAGATAGTAAGTAGGAAAATTATTAAAGAGGACGAAAAAAACACTTACAGACACTAGTCCACGCACAAATCCGAATTGGATTGAACATTTACAACCTTTGATATCTAACTTTAGCCTAAAAACGGTAGAACCTACCGGACAAAGCAGTGTGAAATTGAAGTGTCAAGGTTTTTTTGGAGTCAATAGCAAGTTTAGTTACATTTTAAGGCACTTTACGAGTTACTACGTCAAAAGCATAAGACAAAACGTTGAATCAGTAACGTTTTAGGTGTGACGTAAAGGGGGGAATTTAATAAATTTGCCGTAATTGATATTTTCCAAAATTTTTAATTTTTTGGCGTGAGCAGAGGTTATTAAGGTTTTGTCGTATCTCTGATGAGTTTCTACATCGCCCGGTATAATGTTTTGTGTTAAAATCGATTACGCGTGAACGGGAAATAAATACTGGTATTTCTTCTGCTCAACTAATACGATCTGTTTAGCACTACATGCCGAGGGAAGTAGCGATTGTGTTGAAAGCTTTTTACGAGGACTGCATCTTTGCTCCCGATGTGTTTCCAAACACTGGCTACCGCAAGTCGTTCATTGTCATTGAAGGCGACAATCGAGATAGTAAGTACATTCCTTAAAATATAGGTTAATCAAGTGTTATACATTTGAGTAGATTCTTCTGTCTTTTCTAACATCAAAACATCGATCTTCGTTGAGACGTTTTTCAGATAAATTCCATTATCAAGACTTTAAACCGTATAAAGCTAAAAATATAGTTTAAAGTTATAGTAATGAAATTAAGATAATAAACTAAGGAATACAATTTAATGTTTTGGTAATGGAGTTAATATGAAACGCGTCAGCGATGAACAATGTTTTAATGTTAGCAAAGGCGTAAGAATGTAATTAAATATTACTCTTAACAAAAATAATGATAACTATATTGGCAATTAAATCTAAGTCTTACATAAAACAAATAGAAAACATCCACAAGACTCACAAATTAATGATTTATTTACTCATAGGCGTTTCAATGAGAAAGTCACCCTCATCAGTGTTGCTTCTACTAACTCTAACTTACAACTAATTTGTAGTTAGTAAGTTTGTAGTTGTAAGTTAGCTTTTGTAGTAGCAACACTCACTGATGATGATGACTTTGTCATTGAAACGCGTATGAGTAAATAAATGAATAATTTTTTCTTGTGTCTGTCTTTTATTTGTTTTTAATGTCTGTCTTTTATTTGTTTTTAACATAACCTCACAAGATAAGCTGAAAGAATAGTTGTATAAGTCTTACTTGCTACAAAATAAGTATTAAATTAAGAAATTTGTTAAATTTTATTTTAAAAAATTCATTTATATTAAAAAAAGTTCTATCGTTAAAAATGTACAGAGCACGTACAATTGAAGTATGAAATTCTTCTTTAAACAGTAAAATAAGGTTAAAGTCATGTCATAAGAAATCGTTCACCACTATTGGTAACCATGCACTAAATGGCTAGATATTAGCCGGGCGTATGGTCCATTTTGTCACGCAAATTATTGCTTTCATCTAAAGAGCACTTACCCTTATTTTAATATAAGCTTCAATATGTTTACTTAAACATTAACAAATAAAATTATGATTATAAAATTAGGTTATGAATAATATTGTAAAATGCGATAGTAATTTCCATCACAGAAACATAACATAAGCAATGAATAACGAGTAATATAATACGGTAATATATCTACACACTCATTACCATAATTTAATGAAATATGACAGATATAGGATCCAAATACACGAAAGTTGCGTACATCGAAATATCCGTACGCCAGGAATATTGCGAAAGATGCGTACAGGATCAAATTTTGACAGGTGGTGAGGGTAAGCTATGACGTCAGATCATTGTGACAGGCAAAAAATGCGTACAACCTTTAGGCGTACATGGATCTTTTAAAATCATTGAGCTACATAAATGAGTTTACCTCTGAGCTAAACATAGGTGTCGCTTAGTTTCTCGACCCTGGAGGTCCTTTAAAACTTTATCTTTTATGACTGTTTTCCATCACACTTTTCCAGGAATTGGACTGGCAAAATGATAGAGATATGTTGCGCTATCATTTTCGCGTGTTTAAAGTCATCTTGTAGCCTCGGTAATTTTTTGTGTTTTAATTTTTTATTTTTTTTCATTTTAATCTATATTACAATTTGACCAATTTATATAATCTTACCATTTGATTTCTTGGTCCTAATCTATTCCAGTTTTTAATGTAAGAAGGAACTCTTAGGCAAGACATTAGTTTCTAGTTATTTTTTAATTGTATTTTGTTTAAAATTTTTTTGACGGACATATACTTTTTTCTTCTCTCTCCATTTAACTCCAGTCTCATGTGCATAGGGGTCGAAGATTCAGCCCCTTTTGATAAGTGGTTGTCGATTAAATCAAACTTATCGCCAAAACAGTAAAAGGCAAAGTAACCACTGGCAAAGTGGAAACCCATTTTTGACCCATGTTGACTGGAAAAATCCAAAACCTTGAAAGCTATTAGCAAATAGTTTAGGGGTAGAGGACCTGTGATGACAACTGGAATCTGGTGTGAACGCTTTTTTCGATAGTCAAATTTACGACTCACGCTCATCAATTGCTATTGTTTTCTCATGTAAGCATATTTCGCTGTACTCATTTTTCGCTGTACGCATTTTTCGTGCCACCTAGGATCCAACCACTAACGAACCTTTGAAAGCGCCTAATTACTGAGAGGTTATTCCTAAAACTAAAATGAGTGGTGAAATATTTGAGCCAAGATTTATTCACGTAGCGCTTTACTGAACACTTCCTAATTTATTTGCGGTTGAATGGTTTGGTCCCCGCCTAACCTAGGGAACTTTAGTTAATCCAAATCTATATCTTGGTCAAGATAAATCATTTACCTTTCACTCCCTTTACATCTTGTACGCAATGTAGTTCTTCTATTAAATGATAAAATAAAATCAACCTATTGTTACATTCAATGCAGGCGATATCAAACTCATATTATATTTACAACCAAACTTATCCTAACAATATAGTTTT
This sequence comes from Prosapia bicincta, assembly GCA_036971475.1. Taxonomy (NCBI): domain Eukaryota; kingdom Metazoa; phylum Arthropoda; class Insecta; order Hemiptera; family Cercopidae; genus Prosapia; species Prosapia bicincta. The sequence goes on along the minus strand of JBAIZL010000001.1, from coordinate 201,237,370 downwards.
ACGACAATATTTATAAGAATTATTCACAAAATGTCTGGCTATACGAAACCAAACACTATTTATAACGGATGATAGAAACCCTTATCATGTGGGATGTTAGGTTTTGTCAATTAGTAATGTTTCAAGGGTTTTTGTTTAATATTAGTGGAATACTGTCTGAAAGAAAATATGCCAACAAAAAAATACAAGTGAATTGGCAAAAATTATTATTTTATTGGAAATCCACACTCGCACATAAAATGTATATGGACAGACAACAGTGAATTAAAGTGTATATTAACGGTGTTATAAAATAATCTAAAAAACCTGAATAATGTAGCTGATATATATATATATATATATATATATATATATATATATGTGTGTGTGTGTGTGTGTGTGTATATATTTGTAGTTTTACAATACGGTTTTCTTGTATTCACTTATCACTTTCACTATATGTACTTAAACTATTTCATAAATACCAAGTAAGATTCTTGTTTAAGTACATATAGTGAAAGTGATATATATATATATATATATTAAATATGGTGATATGTTTCTTGTAATATATATAATACATTAAAAATATTTCAAAAACAAGAATAATTTTAATGAATATATTTATTCAAAACTTTTCGCCGATAAAACAGTACCAGCATCTTCATGAAAATAATTATCTAATCCTGAAGATTAGATAATTATTTTCCTGAAGATGCTGGTACAATTTTATCGGCGAAAAGGTTTGAATAAATATATTCATTAAAAGTAATCTTGTTTTTGAAATATTTTTAATTTATTAAATATATATATATATATATATATATATATATATATATATATATATATATATATATATATATGCTTATACGTAGGCCTATTCCTTCACGGAAATATATACTATCCGTGCACTATACAGTCCATATAATCGCAGTTCCGACGTTTCGCTAGAATCTCATCTGGCATTGACGAGGTTGGGTTCACCTTGTCATGCTAGATGAGATTCTAGCGAAATGTCGGAATTACGAGTTTATGCACTGCAGAATGAACGGATGTACTCTAGATAATAACTCTTCATTATCATCATCATAATCATCATCAAATATATATATATATATATATATATATATATATATATATATATATATATACATATATATATATATATATATATATATATATATATATATATATATAAATATATATATATATATATATATAAGTAGAATATCAAATATGTTTTCCTGTTAGAATTATTTTTAAGATTAAATAATATACACTAATTACAGGAATAATTTATTGAATAATACACTCAAAGCTTTTCGTTGGTTGACATTACCAACATCCTCAGGAATTACAATACTAAGAATGATAAAAGAACTGTCTAGCAAATATGAAGCTACTAGATAAAGCATTACACAGTTGCCAAATCTATTACAATATTGCCAAACCTATTCCATTGCTGCCACAACATTATATACATTGAATATAGTATGGAATTTAGAACGTATTTGAAATTGTTCATCTATCAATTTGTTATCAATATTATGCTTGTAAATTTCAATAGCTTCACATACGTTCATTTTTAACCTTTTATTAATTTATTTTATAATTTTCATATTATTTATATTAGGAAACATATGATTATTATTAATACAATGAGTAGCGAAATTAGATTTATAAATATTTGGTTTTAAAAAAGCATTAAAATGTTCTTTATACCTTTCTTTCAATTTTTTTTTTTGTTTGTCCTATATAAACTTTATTACAAAATTCACATTCTAAAATATATACTCCATTTTTCTCATGTATAGGCCTACTATTTATATTATTATTATGTTTAATTATATTTATTATTCTATTATTAGTTCTATATGTAATTTTTATGTTTTTATTAGTAAATAATTTGGAAATATTTTTTATTTCAAAACTAGTGTAAGTAAAAGTACTCCATACAGTATTATTATTATTACTAATATTGTAATGAATATTATTGTTTATTTGTTTTTGTAATATATTATAATTTAATTCATCTACTGTTTTCTTTTTGTAATCATTTTCTACGGCTATCTGGTATATTATGTTTTTCCCTCATTTTATTTTCATTGGTCATAGGAATTTTATTCATTCTATAAAGAAGATTAAATAAAGCAGTCACTTTCTGATTATACGGATGGTTGGAACAATTAGGTATTATTTGATTGGTTTGTGTAGGTTTACGATAAATCATATATTCTAAACTCGTTTCATATCTAATTATTGTGATATCTAGGAAATTTATTTTATCATTATTTTCCATTTCATATGTAAAATCGATACTATTATTAATTTTATTTATTTCATCTTATATATTTACTAAATTAATATTATTATTATTTGATACATATAACCCATCATCCACATACCTAAACCAATGCCCATTTTTATCACATTATTTTTATAATTGCATTTATATTACTATAAAAAAATATGATACTTTTCTATGATACTTATAAAAAATATTACTTTTCTGAAATATTTTTACAAGAAATAGATAGTAATATTCTATCTATTGTTTCTAGTAGTATTCTATTCAATTGTTTAATATTCCTGATGATGTTGGTACTGTTAGCCAACGAAAAGCTTTGAATTGTAAATTCAATTATAATTCTTGTATTTGTATTTTGACTTATGTTCTTTATTAATACACAAGAATACATATTGCGATATATATATATATATATATATATATATATATATATATATATATATATAAAGAACTAAGTCAAAATACAAATACAAGAATTATAATTGAATTTATAATTGTAAATTCAATTATAATTCTTGTATTTTTATTTTGACTTAGTTCATTATTAATACACAAGAATACATATTGCGATATATATATATATATATATATATATATATATATATATATATATATATATACATATATCAGTTCAGCTCTCGCATATATACTATGTAAAACTCTTGTTTAAGTACATTATAAACTAAGTGATATATGTATATACTGTGTATATATTAAAATATGTTGTTAATATTTAAACAAATTTTGACGTTACCCATTTTAGTGGTTTTTGAAGAGTTTCATAATTTTCAGAAACTTCATTGCAGCTGTGTTTATTTGTGAACTATTGTTATTATTGCTGTTAAGTTCAATTCTGTACTTATGTATTGTAGGCCTGAAGATGTTAATGTACCCGTTATTAAAACAGTGTCTGCGTACATAAATACTTGCAAGTCAGCCGCTTTTATTTGGCAACAATCTCTGCTAATGTAAACATTATTGATAAAGATATAAAAACGAATATTTTAAAATCATTATAAATTAAGGATATTAATTAATTTGTAAACAGGTGCGACTTCAGTCAAATATAACGTTATATTAAGTGTCATAGATGAGGGAAAATGTAATAAATTCGACAGTAGTTTATGTTTAATTTAAATCCTTGTTGTTGCCGGCGCGGTAATTGACGAAAAGCTTGAAAAATTGTGTTAATTCTAAAACATATATTCTAGTATTTGATACAATCTCATTGATACGAGAAAATACGATATAACTAATTGGTCTCAATATAGTCTAGGCTATCCCGCTACGCAGTATTAAAATGGGCTATATGAAAGGCGTATTTTATGTAAGATAAACATATAATACAGGTGTTTTTTTTTAGGCAGGGAAAATATTGGCGTCAAGTTGGCAGAAAGAATCGGAGGCAGATTCCTCCAGATACCTCCCAAGTGCTTGGGGAACTACACGATGCTCTTCTCTGGAGGTACCTTGCTACGGAGAGCGTTCTTCGCCCTGTCGCTGTACACGGCCGCCTACAACGTCAGGCAGTTGTGGGCACGCAACACGCCTGTGGTGATGAACGGGTACGTACTCGTGTAACAACAAGAGAATGTTATTAGAGAGAACTGCGACGAACGCACTCTGGCGGCGTTTGCAAGAAGTAGGGTAAGTCCGGGATAGATGGCCATGATTTTTTCAAAACCTATTTTCACAACCTAAATATATAAGAACATCCTGAAATCTTCTATGAATTGCCTCTTCAGTCCATAAAAATCAAAAGTCCATGTATTTTACAAAGATATACCAAATGTCATACCAGCTAAAAATATTTTAAAAATTTGTAGCACTCACCCGAGGATCAGGGTTAGATGGCCATACATGTAAGGGATAGATGGCCATCGGTAAAAACACTTAAAAATAAAGGAGAAAATTATAATAACAAACCTTTAACACTTTAAACATGTTTATTGGAATAAATTAATGTAAAATGATATCTTAAATTATTCAGTTGGTTACTTTGGCCTTAGATTCATTTTTTTCAAAAATGCGTTTCCACATCGATGACACTCATCAACATATGATATGCAGGATTCGTGTAACCAACGCTTGCACCTAACACACTGAATCCAATCACAGATTTTATTTGTTTCTGAATAGTCTTCCCCATATCCAACGCACTCTTCTTATTCTTCTTTTTCTTCTTCTTCTTCAAGAAGTCCGTCACTTTAGTCTTCCTTGTACTGAACTACATCTGATTCGTCTGAACTGTCTGACATAACTTCAACCTTCTTGGTCCAGACCTATGCCTTCACTTCATCACGATTCATTCCCTGTACTCTAGCCAAAGATACCACTTCAGATATTCGCACACTTAGATCTGGATGTCGAGACAAGAACAGTTGTAACCAATCGTAACCTGCTTTACCTTTTTCGTTATTAAATTTGTTTCATGCCAAGGTTCACAGCAAAATCATAAACTAGGCTTCGAACACAGTCTCTCGTTAAAGGAAATCCATTAGCTGGCATTTTTTTATGTGGTTGTCAAGTCGCAACTCATTAGCTGTACCCAAACATGAACTAGGACCTATTGGAATTTTGGAGTCACAGCCAGTTTTTAATTTTCTCTCAAGAGTTTTCCTTGGAATGTTAAACTCCATAGAAGCTCTTCTCACAGAATAACCATTATTATTCACTTTATTGATAGCATTTTTAAGATCTTCTTCTTTCCATGATCCTCTAGAAGAACCGTCCTTTAGAATGTACTTATTTGGCATCTAAAAACATACCCATACTATCAAAATTGAATATATATAGCACGTTTATGAGATGGCCATCTATCCCGTTGATAATATGGCCGTCTCTCCCGATCGGCAGGGAGAGACGGCCATAGCGCGTCATCAATCATGGTGGACGCAAACGTATACAAAACCTACGTACCCATATGGAGTTAGATCTAAACTACTCTAAAACTAAAGGTACCCTCGCTATTCGCAACCTAAGTCATGTTTTAATCGAAACGTTACGACATACTATATAATTTGTTGGTATATTGGAAACTAAAATCACGGATTTTACTGACTTTTAATTCGAATAAAGAGTCATCCGTAGCAGCAACATTCAATCTCATTACTAATCACGTGTTAACTGACCAGCAGCGCTCTACAACGAATAGTGTAAAAACTACAGGCGTTGGCCATCTCTCCCGTATGACCATCTATCCCGGACTTACCCTACATATTACGTCGGAATTAAGTGCACCCAATCAATAATTTTCCCATGCAATTGATGTGTTACGTGGCTCCTGTCTTCTATCGACACTAGCTTATTCCATAAGTGTAATATCTTTATAAAAACATAACTTAATTATTTCCATATAAATTCAGGTTTTATGTGAATATTTTTTTGACGGGAAACTTTTACAGCAACGCCTACAAAAACTTATTGGAAGGACATAACACACACTTTCGCGACATTATAATTTCCGTCAGGTTACACTATGAGTTACGCGATATGATTTTATGCAACATCTGATTTTGTGTTATAGGTTATGTTGTAGAACAGCTGTTTTATTCGTAGTTTGTGTTACATTATTTATTAAACATTGTTTAATAAAAAGTTATTATTAAATAGTTTTGATCATAAATGAATGAAACCTCTTAAACCACCAAATTTTACTACTCATATCCTAATGTACATTTCGATTGTCAAGCAACCATCTTCAGAGGAAGACTTTAAATCTTGACTAATTTCCTGTTAAGATGCTTCCCAATCAAATGTGCATCAGGACATACATAAACGTTTTTGTGGTTTAATAGGTTTTATTTATTTATTTATAATTAAAAATTATATCATAGTCGCTCAAAGATATTATAGCCTTGATCAGATAATAAATATAATATTTATATAGATTTTAATAAATCTCAATACAAATAATTGAAATAGCTCAATTTAACAATAATAATAGACTACGAATTAGTAATATATAATTTGAAATGAAAACATTCTTTGGCGCATCTGAATCTTTTTAGAACTGATTTTAAATGAATTTGTTAAAAGGAATGGTATTTGGTAAACATCTAATAAATGTTTTGTGTTTCCTAATTTATTTAATTATTAACTACAAAGGGTCTTTATGAAATACATTCCCTAAATAAAGATATAAATAATGAATGAAACTTGAATTCTTTAACATTTTTCGGTGATTTTCACTGAATATTTTATAAAACTTTTAGCTCTAACTTGTTGACTGTAGTTTAAATTTTGGTTTTACATATACATAAATCCGTATAATTGTTTATTATAAAACTAATGATTATTTTGTGTTTATAATGAGATACTTTCATTTCATTCGTTACCAATTTTACAACATATAACTATAAATTAATATTTGTAGTTCAAATTTTAGTGTTATATATTACAATTCTGTGTTATTGTTTCTCATACTATAGCAAATACTCGGTATGAGAATGCCGTTTCATTTCTCAATAAGCAAGATTAAATGTTATTCTCAATTCAAAAAAATCTGTAGAAGTAGCTATAAACGTTTTCACTTCTGTCAGAACTCATCCGAGTAACAGAACCATTTTTTTGTTTTTAATTTTTCTGGCATAATCTGGCAACACAGCAATTCATCAAATAAGAATATTTTCTGGCAACGTTTATTGTACCTTACATATATTCAAACAATGAGGGCCAAAAATCGTCCTACAAATCTCTTTTAGACATAAGAGTTATAGTTTACGTCCCATTTATATTAGGTTTTCCAATGAACACTCATGCCCGAAGGATAGAAAACTATAAAAGGAGTAGCGAAAATAAATATCTCTGGTATTGGGATGATCAACGGTCAATTTGTCATTTGATGAGAGATCAATAAATACTAAACTTCTATTAGCCTTTATTTAAATAGTAGTAAATGAGTTTTTAATTTTATCCAATTCCTTCTATTAGTTCACTCTCTCCTTATATGTATCTCGCACAAATTCTTAATCTTTAATAAATTTATTCATCCACTCAAGGTCAAACACATTTTATTAAACTTGTAGTGGATGACACCTTTTAAACTAGATTTGTCAAATATTCATTCATTTATTAAATTTAATAATAAATTCATTTTAATTTTATACGGGAGAAAGATTTTTCACAAAAAAGCAATATATATACAGTAAACTCCCGATTATCCGTGGGCGGATTAACCGGTTTGCGGATTATCCGGGGTCTGCCATTGTTTTACAAATATCCAATTTTTATTCCAATCAGATTCATTAATGGTTTTTTTAACTACTCAACGCGGCACAATATCCGGTAAAAACAACGATCATAAAAAAAAAATAAGCTACCTCAAATAACGCAAGGATAAACGATAACTGTCCTGTTAGACTGAATGAGCCAACTCGAGTTGGGAACAGACTACTGTATATAAGAGACAATGACCAAATGCTTGGACGCCCGAAAACCTTATGTGTATAATAAGATTGTAAACAAATGTCAGCTAATCTCGGCTATAAATAGTCTAGGACGTGACATACGCATTTTCAATATCTGTCATATACATTATCGATCTTTATGGCTTTGTGACACAAGTAGAAACAAACATTCCGAGTTGAACGTTGAGTGGTTATTATACTTAAATAAGTAGTAGGTAGTTGAATTTTTATGCGTTATTTTTATTTCTCTGTCTTTTTTATTGAATTTGATTTTTGTCATGCAGTATTTTATCATTTGTATTAGTTGATATTTTATGTAAATTTCCTTTTTTTAATGTAAACCGATAAATAAAACAACATTTTAATATCTAATACACTGTTTTAATGCCCGAAATAAACCTGTATATGGAAGAAATGAAATTTTTGAGATGAAAACAACGGGCACTATAATTAGAGCAAGACGACTCTTCACTGTGCGACAAAATGGTTCTCAGGGAACTTAGATCGCACATTAAAGCTAAATCAATGACCACAAAAAAAGAGACGAAAGTGACAGACTTTTTTGTTAAAAAGTGAAAGTATTATGTGTAAAGGAAATTACATATATATACACAAACTTCCTTTTGACATATACTTATGTACGTATTGTAAATAGTTAGACATATAAATGTACATGTTATAACCTGACAAATACATCGACATTTTAAATTATTTTCTGTATTTATTTTGTCCTTTGAAGATTATTTGTGAATTGCATTAACCGGGGTCATTATTTGTGTAACTTATGGTATAATAATCGATTATCGATCGTTTTGCGTATTCTTTGTTCATAGCGGATTATCCGGGGAATTCGATATCCGGCCTTGCCGGGCCACCCTATTCCACGGATAATCGGGAGTTTACTGTATATATATATTTATAATATTGCGCAATAACTATATTGGAATTTAGTTATTTTATCCCAATTGGCCTAAAATAACTTATGATTTCATTATGTTATAAGTTATGTAGTAGAACAGCTGTTGAAACGCTTAGGTTATGTTAGTTTATTTCTATAAAAATAATTATTTAATAAAAAGTAACTAAAATACAAATTTCCTTGGTTGACGTAAGTAAGAATCGATTTTAAAAATATTTAGTTTATATTACTTGTTTTTTTAAAATTTATTAGATTTCCAATAAATGAAAACAACATAGAGATTAAAAAAACATTTAATATGTGCAGATACTGGACCGACCAGGCGGCATTCATCATGGCCAAAATATACAAAAAGGCCTCTCAACTTCCACCAGCCGGGAGCCACCTATATCGCTTCCCAGATGACCTCATGACCCCTGATCTCGTATGCTACATAAACTACTACGGGAGTCTGAATTCCAATGGAGCGATTGGCCTTGGCCCTCAGTGGAGACCGAAGTAAGCATCACGAATATGTTCTCTAATAGTATATTAAGCATTTACCACTAAGCAGACAAACAGTTGTAACATCTGAATAACTCTTATATGATATCTAACATGTTGAAATTCGTTCATAAATAACTGGTCACTCGTAAGCTGGTGCGCGATCAATCTATATAAAACAAAATTATAGCGCTAATCGAGAACATTGGTTTTTGTAGAGCGTGTTGCATCAAAAGCAACGCTAAGAGATTGCAGGCGTTGCAGTGGTTTAGAAAACTGATTTAAGTCAATTTGTTCAAAACTATATGCAAGTGATCAAGTTAGTAAGACGAATCAAATAAAACAATATTTATGGCAAACTTTCGGCCTTGTCAAATCGGCACAACAAATATATTTATTGTAATATAAATAACATACCTCATATTAAAATGTCTGTGAAACTGTATTTACCTTCCCCTACCCTTCCCCCTGCCTGTGCTCACCCTTCCAGGTCGCGTGCCAGCTTACGTATGACCAGTTATATACAAGTATATGTGTATCCTGAATCTATAAGTGTACATTCTGACATTAAGTACAGACAAGGATGTCTTATAACACTAGTTAGAACATAAAATTTTTGTTTGGCACTGTTTGATTAATTAATAATTAAGAGTAAATATATAGGCCTAAATTAAAATGATGTAACTGGATTCTAGATGAGCATAAGGTGACCATATTCGTAATGACCTCAAAGCGGGATACACATTAAGAGGGTCAGGGAACCCCTCCCGCCGATACCGTGTGAAAGATATTTTCTAAATTGACACAACTAAACGTCCTAAACTCATTATTTGATCTATTTTAGCACTTAAATTTACAGAAATAAGCATAGGAAAAAGTGTACAGGTAAAAGTAGCACAATTACACTAATCGGCCCATCAGTTAAATTAATTTATTAATAATGAAACAAACAAAAATACACATGTAACAGTTGAAAATATTGTAAGTTACACAGTAAAATCAACTGAATGAAGTGTACTGTCCGACGGCGAGGAGAAAATAATTGGAAATTTTTGAAACATCTTTTACCAGACTTGTAAAAAGTTTAATTGGCAAATTGGTAAAGTTTCAATTGTCAATAATATCGCAACACATTTCAATATAAAAACAAGAGTACAGTATTTCCACTAGCCTACACGTTCAGTCATTGGAATACTTTTTTGATGAATGTGTGTTTTTAAGGAGAGCTGGTTCTCTTTTTATTTTGTCATGAAACCTGGCACAAGTTAGTCCAATATTGTGCTTCAGCATAAGCATTGCTCTTTAAGTTAGAACGTTCAATTGAGATTTATTTTCAGTCCATATATTGTTCATGTTAGTAAACACTAGTTCAACTGGAGCATTAGTTCCTGGCAGACACAGAAGCAACTCAGAGATGTAACGTAAGTTTTCGTAAGGAATGTTCTTTTGTTCAAAATGGAGGAACACTTCTACCCATCTTTGGTCGATAGAAGTTTTCAGCTCACATCATTCTGACAACTTTTCATTTGTGGCATATTTTTTGGCCAAAGCGGGACATAATAGCGCCCCCCGAGTAAATCTCGGGATAGCAGGACACTTACCTAAAAAGCGGGACTGTCCCGCCGAAAGCTGGACGGATGGTCACCTTAGCATATCACAACATTGTATCCGAACAAGACATTCAAACCAAAATATTGTAAATTAAATATCTTCCTCTAATACTTTGTGTTTACATTTTTTTTCCAAACCTTTCAATGCGGCGTTTATTTATACATGCCAATAAATGTTGGAATGTATAATTTTTGTATTATTCATTGGCCATACAAAAATATGTTCTATGTCATTAGAGTAAATAAATTTTGAGACAGGTTATGGTCTCGTCTTATCATTATATAATTGTAAACCGTTCAGGAAACAACGGATGACGGCTCCAATTAGCGCTTTCTATATTCCATTACACATTTCTTTGACTTTCATATTCGTTCCTTTAGATTTGTGTTCTGATTCTACTCGTACTCTCTGTTACAACTTGTTTTTCGCCAATTCTTACTAGCCATTTATACATTTTATCAAATGGATTCAGTAATTTTTTCCTATTTTTTAATAAGTAGGTACTAGTTCTTACTACAGAAAAATATTTGTTAAGGTCACGTGACCAGTTTCCTAAATAAACATAGAAACGCGTACATAGATACTCACAAACAACATACTATCAACTTGTAATAAATATTTACACAAGAAACCAAAAACATTTACAAAGATAGGTATCTAAAGTATATGATAGAGAGAAAGAGAGAGAGAGAGAGAGAGAAAGAAGACAGACAGTCAGAGAGAAACAAACAGGCAGATAGATAGACAAACATGATAAAACTTTTAAGAAAAAGGAATAGATGGGTGTAAACCATAAAAAAGAATATGAATAAAAATAACATAAACAGATACACTACTGAGAATTTTTTGTATCTAAAAAACTTCATTTTTATAATTGGGCATCCAAAAAAAAGGAAAATCAGTGTTACAATAATTTAATAGGTATTCAAATTCTTCAACCATCTAAAAAAAAAAGATTTTCAATCTTGAAAACAAAAATTTTAAAATATTTCTTTGAAAGCAATTTTTAAATAATAATTTGTTCTAGTCTTATTGTGTTTCATGTGCGTTCCACGCATAACATAACATAACTCAGGTAAATGTTATCTAACCTCACACGTTGCCTTCAAGGATTACAATGTTTTAATCCTAGCAACTTATCCGCAGGATGTCATAAATCTAGCTTCACGTAACACACCGTTCGCCGTGTGGAAGTGTTATCATCGAGCAGCAGGTACGGACAGGAAGTTCCCTCATATTGGCTTCTGCTATTTATGGCACTCAAGTTATTATACTGTCGATATGTTGTGCGGTGAAGAAAAAAATACATCAGAAGTAAGAAAATCTTGTAGAATTTAGACAGTGTAAGTCAAGAAAGTAGAATGATTGTGAAGAAAATGCTATAAATTAAATGTTTTAGAACGATTAAAACATTTATATCTTTATAGATATAAAACTAGTTAGTACTGATGACAAGAAAATAATAAATAAGAGAGTGGCGAAGATTGAACGTTACCTGAAAGCTATCAAATAGAAGTACATAGCAGTAGGTTGTAGAAAAAATATAAAAATAGACAAATTCAGGTGGAAAAAACAAGTATAAATATTAATGGAGTATAAAGGTGAAAAGAAAAAGAGTATAAAACAAATTGATTAATTATGAAATTGTGGTAGAAATCGGTAGAAAACAAGCACGAAATCAGTGGGTATAGGAGAATGACGTGGGAATTTCGAAAAAACCTGACGGGGTTAAAAAAACGAATAAGAATAATAAGGTCGTTAGCGGAAATTTGTGTAGAAGTTTTTGCTAATTTGGGCTTTAAATTATAGTCAGTTTGGTAAAAATCCTACTTGCATTTATTTTATTTCAAATGGCAGATATTTTTAAACATGTATAAATGGTTATAAAATTAAATAATGTCTATAAAGAACAAATAACAATTCTAAAAATGAAGAAACATTCAAGATAAAGGACAGTTTAAGGTATATATCTTATTCACGTGAATTTTACTACCATTCAACAAATATTTCACATATCTAAAATTGGCATTTTTATAAATATTAAAAAAATAGGTTTTTAAACTACATAATTAGATTCTTTGAAATAAAAAGATATAATATGGGGAGAAGGTTAAAGTGGAAAACGAGTCGATAAGTAATGGTTTTAATAAAATAGAACTACGAATTGGGAAATAACAAAAGCTAGTCGATATTCGTTATTCATAAAGGCTTTTAAGATTGAGGTATAAAAAGAAGATAATTATTCTAATTGAGTGAAAGAACGTTTAGAAATAAACAGTAGGTGACACAAAGAGATTGCATGGAAATAATTAATAAATAAGACAATTTAATTAAATGAAAAAACCCCATAGAAAGATATATAAAGTTGTATAAAAATTAGGTAATAATATAAACAAAAATAACTATACAACAAATCTTAAAGAAACCATTTCCTCCAAATTCATATTTACCGGACTTGAAATTAAATCAATTGTAAAATTATATAAATACACTAATATTAAACTAGCTTAATACAAAAACATTAAAATAAATAATGTATTAAATACAAAGAAAGGTAATATAGAAAGTCGTGTTCTGTATAAAAGGAGAAAGTTAAAGGGTAGCGAGAATATCGAAGTGACAACAAATTGAGGTGAAATCGCCATGAACGATATCATACCCCAACTAGAGTGACAATTAGTAACTAGAGTTCTGATGACAATTTAAAAGTATAACCGCATTGAGCGAAGACTCTTTAATCAGGATTGTGAAAATATAGGTAATGTTTTGGTGTTCACTAAGGCTTCTAGATCTTGATATTATGGTCACGTTTGTCGAGCTTTTGATGGAAAAAAGCTTCCCCTAGGAGGGAAATGAAGGAGCAAGTAGGAAGTGAATGGACGTGGGTTTGAAAAGTGTATAGACGGCATTACGCACCAATATACCAAGAACAATTTCCTAATATTGGATATAATTCTGGTAGATAAATATTAAAACTACAGTACATTAACTCCTCTCACTATTCTAACACTAGAGTGTTATAAATAAATATATAAACTAATTTTTAACAGTGTGTGTACTTGGAAGAGCAATAATTTCCAAATTATTTCTGGCACTTGGTCTAGGGATGCAGACCGCTGCCCATATAAAGCAATGTAGTATCAGAAACGAAAGAGGAGATTTAAAGCCAGAGTATAAACGATCGCCTGAGTAGTTCTGTTTTACCGGGATTTGAGAGTTGTCTGACTCACAAAAAAGTAGTTAACTGAAAGTAAATTCTAATATTTTTCAAGTAAGATAGATTGATTTGTAATGAATTAAATAACATCTCTCTTTATTAACATAAATATAAGCAGTGCGAATCAAGAAGTAACAACGGTAAAAATTAAAACAGTTTACTCTAAACCTCACTACACATTAGTTTATTGAAACAGACTAGTTTCGACGAAGATGTCTCCTTTATCAGTGATTTACTACTACAAAAAAGGCCAAGCACTGATGAAGACATCGTCATCGAAACCGGCCTGTTAGTTTTAATAAACTAGTGTGTTTGTTTTAATAAACGAATGTGTAGTGAGATTTAGAGTCAACTCTTTTATGTTTACCGTTGTGTATTGTTTTCCCTAGCAAAGCTTTAACTAACCTTTATCAAGAAATAGTTTACATTATTACATTTGAGTAAATTTTCTTGCTTTTCCTAAAATAAAAATATTTCACTTAGGTTATGAAAGGCAGATAAATGTAGTCAAATGTACAAAAATATTCCTAACAGAAGTGAAGTGGAGAAGGCCTATATTAAGAATATCATTTTACATTATTGTAGACTCGGTACTATAATGTGAGCATTGTTAGTAACAAACATATAATACTTTTATTTAGTCTGCACAATCCTAATAAGAAGTGAGGGTTTCTTAGGCATTCGATTTGACACTAACCTAATCGGCTACAGTTAAACAAAGATCAAATGATTAGTTGTAATATAATCTGTACTGATAATATTTTTATCTATGATTCCAGAATGCTTCAGATCTACCAGAGGTTCACGGACCTGCAGGTGATTGTTATCGATGGTTCCTTGGGGGTGACGAGGTCTGCGGAGACCATCCACAGCTATATGCTGAAACTCCTTCCGGATAAGTGTGATCTCTCTATACACCCGCCCAGCAATATTTCCTGTATATAATTAAGTGAATACAATTAATTACATTGTGTTTGTAAATAGTTTTAAAGATTTGTAAGACTTTATATCGTAAAGAATATGAGAATAAAAATACATTTTTGATAATTTATTTTCATTTGACAGTAGATAGCGCTTACATACTTTCATGAAAACAGTTATTTCTGGGTGACCTCGTCGGTGTTTTATTTTGAAAATTTCAAAACAACATTTATATCAAGTGACGTCATAGTTATGGGTTAGAAATAATGCGGAAAATTTTTTTTTCTGGGAGACTTTAAAGGTGGTATGTTAGGCTGTTCTTTTCTGCAAGAACAGATATGTTATAAATTAAAAATACACACACACACACACACACACAAACACAGAACCGACTTTAAAAAATAACCCGAATATAAAATGTTTACTAAATAAAAGCTAAGAAATAATTTTCCAATAACTAAAACCTAATTTATCATAAGCTTATTACAAACAAAATTTTGAAGATGGCGCCGAATTCCATACAACTAATATTCAACATTCTGAGTCCAAACAACGTGATCGTTGCCCTTCTCTTAGCCAGAGTAAACATGACAAATAAAGGGTTTTTACATCACCTTCAGACACCTTGGCATGTAGATTTTAAAAAAATATGAAATAAAAACAGGTTATTCATTCATTTCTTCCATAGGCATATTCTATAGATATAAGGCGGTCGCAAAAAAAGAGACCAGTGAAACAAGCGACCAGCAAAATAAGCAACCATTACAGTGTTTTTCCTGAGCATTAAGTTTTAATCTTTAGCGAAATAAGCGACCATTACAGAATTATACCTGCCCTGGGTATTCTACACACTTCTTAAGAGAGTTTGAACTGTTAGATTCGTTTATATTTTTGCTTTCTGATATCCATTACACCTCAACCAGGTTTTGCATTGGCTAAAAGATTGTGTTATATTTATGTTTTATAAAATTTTTGTAGCGTTTTATAGATTCTTATAATATTAAAATCAAATTTACACTAGCTTATAATTGTTTCCATTTTTTTTTATTTTTATTTCCCTCTATTTTATGACTGTCAACTTAATCCAGCTATTGAAGGTGGGAGAAAGTACGGACATAAAGTACAAGGCATTATGTCACCATTTTCTTCATTGTTTTTCCAATAAGTTTATCCACTTTCTTACACTTCCCACTTCTTCGTTTTCTTTAACAAGTTTAACTGTAATGCCATATACATACTCGCTGACTTTTCGGTTTCGGTCCTCAAACAATTGATAAGTTATTTGATTCTGGAGTGTGCTCTTTGAAACATGATATAAAGTTTATTGTTCCAGCCTTCAACTGAATTTGTGGTACTTGCTACCTATTGTAGCAGTTCCATTTTTGTATATCATTTTGCTCATTTTCAATCCAATGTTCAATAAAAAAAATTAAAAACTCAATTAAATCATCTTTTTCTAGATTTTGAGAGCTATAGGGGGTGGTGATTCCTCGTCGAATGAGCTTCGGCTGTTGTAGGGGTAGTGGAAGTGTAAATTTGTCTCTTATTCCGCGCATCTCGGATTCGGTATTCCTTGGTGAAGACCTTGAGTGTGGCAGCGGTAGTTTGGTGCTTATTTCGCAAATTCGATGATGGTCGCTTTTTTCATACATTCGATATAAGAAATTTAATTAATTTATGATATAAAAGGTTTAAAGAGATAATATCTCGTATATTTATGAGCATCTAAAGTAATCACACGCTTTGTAAATCTACTTCTACTACCATTAAAGTAGAATTACTTAAATGAAGAAAACGTATTATGGAGTGAAAAATATTTTCAACGGAATTATTAGGCGTATATTTTTAGAAGCAGCTGGTATTAAAAATCCTGGAATTACCCTATTACCAGGAAGATATATAAATTTGATTCAAACATTACGTGCATAAAAATGTGCTAGTAAAGGATATATTTCGAAAAATCGTGACAAGAAAAGACTTTTCAAAGCGTTATAAGTTTACGAATATTGAAATATTTATAGGCGTTCACGCCTCGCTTTTTCTCTTTTCTGAGAGCTCATTTGGCTTAAAAATAAATCATACGGAATAAAGAACAAACTATAGCATCTACGGCACACAACACTGTCACTGTCCTGATATCTGACAAAAATCGGTCACTCACACACAACATAAATGATTAGAATCAGTGACAACGAAAAATCAACTAATGACAGCCTCGGTAAAATATCAGTAACTATAAATTCAGTGACGGCGACAATTTGCCTAATCACAACAAAGAAACCCCCTCCCCCTTCCGTCAATAACACTGCACGATGATTGGCACCGTGAGCCGAGCGGTTAGGGTAGATGCGGTAACCGCGACAAAAAAACCAATGACAGCTTGCTCTAAAGTATCAGTATTTTTCCAGCCAATGACGGCATGCTTTACCTCCAATCACCTGGACCATTTTCACTGGAAATGGCATTTTCCATATTTTGTCAATGGCACCATCGACGACAAACGAATATCAGTCACAAAGTCATCGGGACAAAAATATCGGCCATCACTTAACTTTAAACAATGTATCGGTAAAATTTCTAAATTGTGTAAGATAAATTTATACCAATTTTGAAAAAGAGATCTTGACTTAAAATGAAAGAAAACTCTTCTGATTATGTAAAATATTTTCTAAATAACTGTCACCCCCCCTCTTCAGAGATTGGGACACAGCCTACGACGACATTTAGTGAGGTTTTGAATATTTTAAACAGAAACGCGAAAGAAATAATAGTTTCTTAACATTTTAAGGTTTACAATTTTGTATGTAATTCAAAGTACTAAGAAATACTGGAACGTTTTTAGAGTTTGGTAAACATTCCAAACACTTTTTGACCATTAATTACGTGTACGCCAGTGTATTACGATTACAAAAAGACTTAAAAGTGTAGAAATAAATAAAACAGTAGAAGAGAAGGGATTATACTTTTCGCATTAAACTTGGCCGGCTCGCAAATCCCACGGGCTGGCTGGGCAGCGGAAACGCTCTTAAATCATAGGGTAATGTGTAAGTGATTCACACAGGCAACCGCAGTATTTCAAACGGATTTAAGACTTTACCGGCGCATTCAAGTCTTTCCCTGAATATCTAATTCTGATCTATAATTTATTCACAATGACCCCTCTACAAGGTAATTTATTCTCGATGAAACACTGTTTTAAATTGCATAAATTGTGGTAACAAATATGCATTCATTTAATAAAATTATGTTACAAAATAATATTTATAAAAGAATTAGATTAATAAACTTGGAAACTTAAATTAAACTAATTAAAATAATTAATTTTTTTAGAACAACTGAAAAAATTGGAAAACGTTTTCAGATTGAATGGAAAACCCCTATTTCGTTTGAAGTTAACAATAAAAAATTATATGCACTTTTGTGTGTGTGTGTGTGTGTGTGTGTGTGTGTGTGTGTGTGTGTGTGTGTGTGTGTGTGTGTGTGTGTGTGTGTGTGTGTGTGTGTGTGTGTGAGTGTATGTGTGTGTGTGTGTGTGTGTGTGTGTGTGTGTGTGTGTGTGTGTGTGTGTGTGTGTGTGTGTGTGTGTGTGTGTGTGTGTGTGTGTGTGTGTGTGTGAGTGTGTGTGTGTGTGTGTGTGTGTGTGTGTGTGTGTGTATGTGTGTGTGTGTGTGTGTGTGTGAGTGTATGTGTGTGTGTGTGTGTGTGTGTGTGTGTGTGTGTGTGTGTGTGTGTGTGTGTGTGTGTGTGTGTGTGTGTGTGTGTGTGTGTGTGTGTGTGTGTGTGTGTGTGTGTGTGTGTGTTGAGACGGCCAAAACCGTCTCAAAGTTGAAGATTTGAACCTAGCCAAAATCTTTTTAAAATATTGTTTTTGAATGTTTTAAAATGAAACCGCTGCTATGCACTGTGACAGGCAAGCAAGGTCAGCTATCTAATTTGGTAAACCAAGGTCGATTTTGTTCATAAAACCGAGAAACTAGAAAAGAATTATTTATTCTTCTAATATATAAAATAAAATAAAATACGTTTTTGTAATGTGTGAGCAACAACACTTTAAAATTAAGTTAAAAAATAAGATCCATTGAAGCTAAAGAAAATTTAAAAATTCAATAAAAGTAAAACGTAAAATAAAATCTATTAACAAATTTAGTTAATAAAAAGAATTGTAATTAATAAATGGTTTATTAGTTGCTCCAAAAATTATAAAAGTGCCAAGTGCGAGAGAAAACCGTTTCAAGTGGCGTTACAGCAAAAGCTAAAACTGGCATTCAATTTTGTAACAACATCATAAAGTGTGAAAAAGCCCATGGTGTTAAAATATTACACCATAAGTGACATTTTCAAGCATCAGTTAAAAATCGACCACTAATCTTCGAAAGAAAGTTCAGTAGGCCACTATTCTGCTGCAAGTCAAGACAAGGATTTGATAAACCAATAAACCGCGTAGCGGGGTAGTGAGGACCGCCCGCTAGCAAATGGTCCCAAATCATCTTTCGTAGAAGACGGCCTTGTTATCCAGAGATCCAGAAGAAGGTTCCAGGATGCGTTCCCGTGGCTGGGAGGAAAACCTAGCCCAGATTGACGTGGAGATGGTCTACTTTAGAGCATCTGCGATGTCGAATTTGAACTTTTTCAATATGTAAAAATTATAAAAAGTATTGAAGGCGGCTCTAAAACCGATCGGTTGCGATTGTTACAAGATCCAAGACTCCAGGAAAATCCGGAGAGAGAGGAGAAGCGATCCCAATGAAGGTTGTTGGGGCAAGTTTGAATTTCAATAGCAAGTAACCTTAATTCAATTTATTGAATTTCCTTAAATCATAGATTCAAATTTCCTCAAATAAAAACATAATTTTTTATTGAAAATCAATAATTAAAACATATATAAGATAATTGCTTTTTTTTAATAGCATTAGACGTGGTGGTCATGAAATATAAATTGTTCAGAAATAAAATGCAAGTTCTAAAATCAAAAGATTAAAGTTAAAGCAAGTTTTAACAAGTTTACGTTTAACTAAGCCAAAGCACTATGTATATTCGAAACGAATAGTAACATTTTATTTAAATTGTCAATATTAGAAGAAGAACAAGAAATTCATAAAGAAAACCATTCATAAATGATTTAGTAATTAAGTTAATATAACCTATATTAGTCCATATATCATATAATAAACGTATAGCATCTAACTGAAAAGAGTTAAATCAGTAAAATTGGTTTTAAAATCCTTCAGATTTATGTTTGGCAGCACAAATATAAATTTAAACACAAAGGTACTAGGAAGTAATCTAACCTGTAACTTCTACAAATGATTATATGGACTTAAAATAAATCAAATAGGAACAAATTATTCTTCTGTTGTATTTAAATATGTATGTACATTTATTTGTCTAAATTAAATGCTAAATAACCAAAATGTTGTGATAATGACTACAAAAGTTGAGACAGTAAAATAAGGGTTTATCCAAATAATTGGTGGACTTTATGAAAAGATTAAATGTAGATTCTGTAACTCTATACAACTTTGTATAATTGTATTTCATGTTTAATGAAATGCTTATTAATCTTAAAATGAATAAAACAAATTCAATGTAATTTATGGAAAGTTTGAAAATATTTAAGAAAAGCGAATTTTAAATTATATTTTAATTTTCATTTAATTAAAACAAATTAAAACAAAAATCGTTAAAATTATTATAACTATCATGTGGTATAACAACTAATAACATTTTTCCAACCAGCAACAAAGGTAAAATTAAATAATTTAACTAGACTAGCAAAAAGATTCTTTAAAAAATAGTATTAAAATAGGCTTAGAGCTGGCACTAACCTTACCTAAACTTTTCAGAGCTACCTGACTGTCCAATCCAGATGGTCTTGCCAGACAATATAATTTCCTCAGTACACAATTTGATCGCGAGCACCTCTGCTTGGAAAACTGAGTTGTAGTCTTTTTAGGCGTAAGAATAAAGTGATATGAATCGCTATTATTGGTTTAAATTTGTTTCAAACGTAATTGAATCTAAAGATAATTTCTAATAGTTTTTAAAAAAGTTAAAAAGTTAAAAATAGTTTAAAATCTGAGATTTGTAGGTGTATGTAATTTTAAAAGTATTATAAATAATATCAAAGCAAAAATGTTTTCAACTTGTAAAGAGAAAATAAAAACCGTCTTAAATTGTAAGCCATCTTATAAATCTCACGTTTTATCAATGAAAATCTCCCCAGAACCTCGCTTCATCTCCAAAAAGACGTAATTCAACATAGAGGGCTACAATACGCGAGACGATATTTCCCCGAGCCGTTGCAAAGCCGCAACACAGTATTGAAATAAAGCCCACTGCCATTACTCAACTCCATAACAACCCATTTGTCTTGCGATGACATGTTTTGTGAATGCCACACAGACATAAGAATGACGGAATGTATTTCTTACCGCTAAATGTAAAGCATTGCCGTTTTTAAACAACAAAAACAAATTACAGAAGCGTTACAGCAGCTACTTGATTCCGCGCGGTTTGCTTTGCCGATGATGGATTGGCGCATACGTTTCCACGGATGACAAACTTATTCGTCAAAACTCCGAAGGGGAGCAGTTTCTTTTTAGTGATTTATGTTTTCAGCTGTCACACTGGTAAAACACTTTTATGAAAGTAATTTTAAAGCTTTTCTAGAAATGAACAGAATATATTGAAGAACAAAAGAAAGTGAAAGATTACAACATGCTAGCATTAAAAGAGCTACAGTATTACAAAACTTCAGAAAAGTGCTAAATACAATAAGATTCAACTAATAGTATGATAATGTCTTTTATATGCCCACAAATGGCGATATCTTTAGAATCTGTTTAAGGTGGTTGCATGTTTTATGGTAAATATTCTTTATTTTAAATTATATCTGCGATGGAACAATCGGTATTAGAAATGGTATTCGGTTTAACAAAATACGGAACAATTGTTAATTAATGTAATTGTATAAGCTGGAAACCTGAGAATAGATACTGATAGGCAGTATAATCATATCATGGAGTTAACAAACATATGTTTACTCCAGAGAATGTCAGTGGTCAAGGGTTAATGTTCTACTGCCATAAACAAGCCAAACATAAACAAACCTTATTCATTCATATCTCAGATACCAAAAACCCAAATATAAAATAAAATACGTTTAACCCGAATGAACATTATAAATATGTTTAAGATTATATAATAATTAGAACGTATTATTGTAATAACTGAGTAATAATAATTTTTAAAAAGGAATATCCGAAATTAAATACTTAAGGCCTATTGAAATTTTAAAAAATTAAAATATACAATATTTTTCAATAGTACATAAAACTGTCTGGACTTGGAAAATTTGATAAAAATTTACTCATGATTTCCACATGGCCAAGTTACACTGTAGTTGTAGTGTTATACAATTAAAATGGCTTACTAATAAATGCTAGTCCTACATATTGTTCACTAAACACTTGTGAGCGTAATGCATTGTGTTCATATGCCACTGCTGTAGATTGTGATTACGCATGGTCGGTTATTGTTATCAAAAATGGTTTTGACAAATGTGATTACAATAAGCGGCGACTGCTGTAAGTATATGAATATATAAACTCGCGAGCGGGTGAGCGCGATGCTAGTGTGACGTGTGTGTGTGTGTGTGTGTGTGTATGTGTGTATGTGTGTGTGTGTGTGTGTGTGTGTATGTGTGTGTATGAGTGTGTGTATGTTTGTGTGTAATTTATTACATTATAAAAATTGAAGTAGTTTAACTGTTAAGCAGTAATTTCGAAATCTGATTGGCCCTAAGGAACGGTTTCTCAGTCTAAAACAGTTTTAGTGGAAATAACTTGTAGTAGTCTAACTTGGTTTAACAGATATAACATTGATTTCATGACAGTGAAACAGAAGTAGGAAAGTGGAACGCCACTGATAGGGTTAGTTGTTGGTAGTAATCGTGACACGATGGTATAACGATAGCAACGGTATTACTCGGACGTGTCAAAGCATTTCCGGAGGAGTTCCTGAAAGTTTTAACTCTTTGTTGTGTCTCGAGACTCTATAATAAGATTACAGCTTTACGTTGCCAGAATGAAAGTCCCCTTTTATCACGTGGCTAATTCCAACTACAAAATTATAAAGTTTTTTTTACCAAAAATAAAGATTAAATGACAATAGGTTAGGTGCTTA
>JBAIZL010000001.1:201014340-201209340 GCA_036971475.1 Prosapia bicincta | reverse complement strand
CATCACAGTTTGGTGGACCTGGTCAGGTGCAAACATTCGAGTAATGTGGTCGCTGCCCATTTCCAAGACGGGTTCTTTGACCACGCACTCGATACTCATATGTCCCGAGACATCTGGGAGGTTAGCCCAGTTGCTCGAGTTGCGCAATCTCCATGCCGCTAGCCTCGCCTCTCCCCTAAGGACAAGCTCAAGGGGAGGGAGGTTAAGCATTACTTCCATTGCTGCACCTGGTGTAGTTGACATCGCTCCCAGTGTGCACAGACTGGGATAATCGTCCTTTACTAAACCCGGAACACGTGTCTTTAAGTCTTAGTCCAGCTGACAAAACATCTGAATACCAACTCGTCTTATGACTGACTAACTGTAGGAAATCGTCCTTGCTAATCACGGAACACGTGTTTTTAATTCCTAGTCCAGCATACAAAATATCTGAATGCCAACTTTCCTTTTTGACTGAATGACTGACTGTAGGAAATCGTCTTTACTAAGGACGGAACACGTGTCTTTAATTAATAGTCCAGCATAAAAAACAGCTGAATTCCAACTTTCCTTTATGACTGACTGACTGTAGGAAATCGTCTTTACTAAGCACGGAACACGTGTCTTTAATTCCTAGTCCAGCATACAAAACAGCTGAATGCCAACTTTCCTTTATGGCTGACTGACTGACTGACTGTAGGAAATCGCTCTTACTAAGCACGGAACCCGTGTCTCTAATTCCTAGTCCAGCAGACAAAACAGCTGGTTTGCAATCCTCCCCTCTGTGCGACTGACTGAAACTAACTTCATGCTAAATAAATATCGAGTGGTTTTATTTATATATTAAGTTTAACAATGTGCTTTCAGATCTGTTAAAATCGTGTAATAAATATTAACCCCAAAGCGCATTCTCTCGCAAGGGCTTTGGAGGCTTTAGATAGAATTTGCTTCCATAAATTTTCAGAAGATATTTTCTCGTTTTCATCTGAATGGAACCAGTTGCAATGGAATCGTACGACAAAGTTTGCCTTTATTGCTGGGCTAAATTGCTTTTCCGATGCCTTGTCTTACAGCTCATTTTGTATTCACTGAAGCGAACCTAACAACGGGGATTGCTTCGTATCGTACGACGCACACAGCATTTATTAATTATATTTCTGTTAATATATCTCAAGTAATTGTCTCCATTGGCATTTGTTATCATCGTTTCTAAAGCGAAATAACAGCCGAATAAAATACAAACAAGAGGGGAAAGGAGATAAAACTAACAACAATGGACTAGTTATTCCTACTGCTACTTGTATTAATCACTGATTATCAATAAAAAAAATTATACTAATTTGAAAGGTGGTGTATTTTTAAGTGGTATCAAAACCCAGCTGTGAACTATTTGAAATTGGAGTCATTCCAAACATGTCAACCAAGAAAATATTGTAATATAATTATAACATAAATATATGAGGCATATAGTATAAATTTAGTTATTATTCAAAAAATAATAATCAATAGAAATATTAAGAAAAGAGTGACCGAGGGTAGTCTACTAAAGTTCCGACAAAGAGGGTTTAACCATTGTTATATTTCAGTTGTGGTCATAAACCTGTATGGTAAACGTATTGACAATATAAGGTCCAAAGTATTCTAAGGTATACGTATATCGGGAAACTAAGAATAGCATGGGAAATTAGCACTGTTACTGTGTGAGAAACTATTTGTAAAGCTGCCTGAGAACCACCGAAATAACAGAAATACGTGAAGGGGGATATTTTGCTTGTTCTTAAAAACTAAAATCATTGGGCAAGGGAATAAGTGTTTTGGGGAACTTCGAGAAGCGCAGACATATAACGGGGGAACAATGTTGTAAGCAATGTTTTAAAATAGGGGTGCATTGGTTTAGAAGAGATAGCGGAATTGTTAGTTATTTATGTTTAGAAATTTAAAAGAGCGACGAGAATAAATTAAGCACAAAGTAAAGAAAATAGGGAAGTAAGTTAATTATTGTGTAAAAGTGCATGAAGCGGTTAACCAGCCAAAGGTTTCAGGAGCTCCAGGAATGCAGGAATAGGTACAACCTTTCTAATAGATTCAGCCAACAGAATTTTATAAATTAGTGAATTTTGAACCAAATTAAATTTATTGTCTTTACAAAAATGAATATAGTTTTTTTCACCACTTTCTAATTTATAGAAGATCCTGTAATAACGACCCAAGAGAAAGATCAACCTAACTCTGTATTTAATAAATTTATTGTGAAAAAAAAATTAAAGCCTCAAGGGTCCACCTTTATATATATACAGATGTTGTTTGTGTGTATTTGTGTACTGTTTTCTACTCTTTTTGTTTGACAATAATAGTGACATAAATAATCCAAGATGATTTATTCATATTGAAAAGCAATTGTGTTCACAATGTTTCATCACATAAAGACTAAAAAGATAATTCATCTTCCGTACGTCAAACTCCAACAACAAAACACCTGAATCCCTCCAGTGGGGCCTACGAGGGTAATTGTTTCACGTAATCATTCTGAAACTCATTGCACTGCGCATGCGCCTCTATTAAGGGATAAATGTAAGAATATAACGTCAATTTCAATGCAAGGCAATTTAATTTTACCAAAATATGTCTAAACAAGCTGTGTCAGCGATACCAGTGATAGATTCTTTTTATTTCTAAATTCAGAGTCCTATAATGAATCAAATTGTATATTTTTATTTTCATAAATAAATATATCATGAACATTTCATAATATTAAAAAGAAATGTTTTAATAAAACCTACATTTTTTCCAAATTAAGGAAAAATAAATTTATTGGAAATTATAAGATCTACAGTTTATTGAAACGATATGTGAAATAGAATATAAAAGTAAGTTACATATTATATTAGCCTATTAGGTATGGTTGTTCAAAATATATCAATGCAAGAATAATTAAATATAAATAAATATACTAAAATAAACTCATGTAAGGAATAAACATTCCTAATCTATATCTATAAAATTGAATGTTTATGAGTATGTTTTTATGTATGTGTGTATGTATGTTATAGACACTTAAACCGCAGAATAGAAGTTAGATGTGTGTGTGTAAATAAATAAAAAATACATAGGCCTACACAATTTGTAAATTGTTCAAGGAAGTAGTTATTATTAAACAATTATAAACCCTTGATACAAATACTAACACAACTTTTACGTACATTTCGATAACACAGCCGCATTAAAAGGTTACAAGTATAAAAATGTGAAAATTGTTTTAATCTTTGAAATTTCCTTCAAGTTTAACCTTCCGGAAATAACCTAATTTCTAACTATGTTAGCAAAAGTTACATGAAGGTTACATCAAGGGTGTGTAACTGTTAAATAAATATAACTACGCTACTGTACCCTCTATTTCTTTTGCAAGTAATCATCCTCTAGAAATATTTTTAGCAGCGTCGTATATTCTAAAAACTTCCGTCGTTGGGTTGCGTGTTTCAGCAGCATTAGCATATTTGCCAAGCATGAAACTCAACGGATTTAACTGCGTTAAAGAAATTACAATTATTTTACGATTTACATTCAAATTTCTTTTTCCGACCCCCACCCACATTAATTTGCAATTTCGGGAAACGTAGTTCCTTTAGATGAGGGAATGTTTCAGTTAAATAATTGTTAATTTGCGTAAAGTAAAGGGTTTTTTTCAACTGGACAATTTAAATTTGTGTTATTGGGTTATTAGAAAATAGACTCGGTAGGTTACAATAATTATACATAATAAATGTGTGTATGTAAATAATGTATCATCAGATATTTGATTATATGTTCCAGAAATAAGTTTACTACATTTATATTTTTAGAACTTATTATATAGGCCTACTAGCAAATACTGAATAAGGTTTTATATTTTATGGAATTAAGTTATAATTATTTCACAAATGTTTATATTTACAGTTCGTTTTTACAAAAGTACTTCTATGAGAAGATAAAAGTACAAGATTTTAATGTGAATTTGTTGTAGGAAGTTGTAAGCTTACATTATAATGTGCTGTAGGCCTGTATGGTTTATTACAATAATCGTGCTTATAGCAGCCTCTTAAAACCTGTTCCACTGGATTAAAGCTTGAAACAAACTTCTAAACCTTTGTTATGTTTTTGGGTAAAGTGTAACACGTAGTCTCCTGCCTTACAAACAACTCGACTACGTTAAAGTCGTTTGAAGTTTATGCTATTGTAAAGCCTGTCACTGCAGACAACTTTCAGGGTGAGTGTAACAATACTGGTGAAATCAAGGCACTGATGAGGACGTCGCTCATCGAACATCATAATGGAATTGCCGAATGACAATTGTCGAAGGATTTTTTATTGGCAATGTCCAACACGAATTTCCTGCATCAAAAACATCATGGAATTGATGCAAGAACCAAAAGATGAGGTCATTTCTCAGGACAAAATACAAGAAAGTGGGTTTTACACAAAAGGTTGGCAGGAAAAACTACCAGAAACTGTAGTTTTAATAGATGCAGTGTGAAAGAGAAAGTTTAGTTTATTAAAGACGTTTTTACTTTTAAATTACCCCCAACATTCCTCTAATGACACGGATTTTACCAGTACTATTATTATATTGCTCTTACTTTAACACAAAACTTTTATAAAACAAAACCTGTTGAAGCAAGAAAAACCTGTTGAAGCGAGAAAAACCTGTTGTAGAACGCTCAGGTCTTGCTTGAGGCAAGCTCTCAGCATCATGAAATGTTTCCTCTGGTTTTTCATTCTTTAATCTTCATTAAATGCAAGCTACTGAACGAATATTATATAAAACTATACTGTCTAAGCTTAACATACTGAATTTCAACACAAGTGTTAATCAATTCGATCAACAGTGACATCGTTATTGCCCGTGTCATCACCTTCCTACGTCACATAAATTTATTTAATAAAATGTTGTTCAGTTTTATTCTAAGTAACAATGAGTTTAATTTAATTCTTTAATTTTATTCATCTACTTTATTTCCTAGGTTAAAATAGTCAAGTATTTAGTTCTAATTTTGTAGTACTGGGCTGGAATTGGTAACGGTAATTTTTAGTTTTTAGGTTGTAATTATTTGGAAAGTCGATGATAACATTACTGGTTACTCTCCGCCCCCGCAAAAGATAAAAAATACTATTTATATAATCCTATAGTAAATTGTATACAATATTATTTTTGTGAAAAACTGTTACTAAAGTTTATTATGTTATGTATGAACTTTATGTGTGGTTATTAAGAGATACAAATAGTAAATATTTGTAGAACCTACATTGAATGATTTTTTTTTTGCTATCGTAATTTTAATTGTTTTGTATTGTCGTCGTTTTTATTTTATTTTGTCTATACAAAATATCATCATACATTACAAATATTTTCTAATCTACGATCTAAGAATTTAGAATTTTTATGTTTTAGAACGAACACAAAGAAGGTTCAATGAAATTCTAAATATCAACAAAGTCCTGCTACACTACTCTGGAACTGAACAACTTTAGTCACGCCAAGTCCCTACTTTCCAAGTTTGTGTTCTAATTATTTAAAAATATTTCAAAAGGAAGTAGGAAGGGACTTAAATAAAAAGGAAATAGTCAATAAACATGCCTTATTACTGGCTTTGTTTACGTTATGAATGTCTTAAAATTTCCTAGAATTCAAGTAAAAAGAATTCACTTTGAAATTTCTTATTATAAAATGTGTTTTGTTACAGTATATCTGGGTGTGAAAATTTCTTATAAATGTGTAATATTCTGCCTCTGTTTTTTCACGACAAGATATTAAATTTCAAGAACGCTTTGAAGTTAATACTAAAATAAAGCCCAGCTTAATAATGATAAGCCTCGCAAAAGAATAGATATTTCTACACAATATCTTTCACAACTCGTCTGCAGAAAATGCAATGTAATGAACGTAATACGCTCTATAACAATGGAAACGACGGTAGAATCGACTTAGCGTCTATGGGACTAAACACTTAATATATTTCACGAGCTGAACACTCACAAAATGTTTTCTTAAACGAAAAACTTGGTTGAAAACGTTTTTGAATACGTAAACCTAAAGGTAGCATATAAGATCGGAAGTAGCTTGAGAAATGTATCAGGTAAACCAGAATACAAAATACAAATGTAAGGTAAGGCAGGTATTTATAAACTCCAATTCATGTGATAAAATTCATATTGACCAATAAAATTTTTAAAACCACAAAAACCAAGCATTGATGAACATATTCTAAGGCCTAAACGTAAATTAGAATAGAATGTCCTACTTTAGATAAACATGTCAAAACGGAAAATATGTTAAACCGGTTTGAAAGCTTGAAAATTAATAAATATGACAAACAAAACTTATTAAATTCTAACAGTTGGGCTAACTCAAAATTCTTTATTACATTTGTTCCATAAGAAATAGTTATTTTCTTTTTGTAAAATATGTTACCATAAAAACTATTAATAAGACTGTAAATTAAAAAAATTGTAATTCCCCTACTCTTACCAAAATTATTGACCGGACCTTGCTGTGGCGATATTGCTCGGTTGGTGAGAAGGGGAGCAGAAGATGAGGAATTAAAGTTAGTAATTTTTGTAATAATTTCCTCTGAAGATGATTTGCAATTTGAATGTACATAATAGTTTACATTAAAAGATTTATTGTGCTTAAGAGAATATTTTAATTGAAATTATAAAAGTAGGTCAAAGTCGCTAGAAACAGACTTTTATCGCCATAACTTCTCCGTGAAATAATAGGTTCCAAAAACTAAATTTTACAAGTTAATTTCTCATTAGCTGATATACACTTTCGTAAGACGTGTAAAAAGAAGATTTCAACCTTTAAATACATAGAAGAAAGACTGAAAAAAGTAAAATGTTCTAGAAGTTATGAAGTGTTACAATTTTAAAAAAAGTAAATGGTTAAGATTGAAAATAAAATATCTTTAAGTTGTAGTCAATTAAGCGAGGTTGTAATGAAACTATATAAACTACATTTAAAGTTAACAAATGAATAGAAAATTAATTGGGACGTTTTTCTTATGAACTAATTACGGATAAGAACACAAATACATAAACCTAATTAATAATTAGAAATAAAATTAAGCAGGTTGATGAAAAATGGATATGTTAGACTAATAAACTAAAAACGACTTAGTTTTGGTTAAACTTTAAACTAGTATAAATTCTTTCAGTTATGAATGGAAATAACTAAGTAAAAGACTAAAATATTTATTCCGCAATAATCATAGGAATGACATTGAAGATTAGTGCGAAATAATAAAACAAGTATAAAATGTTTAAATGAAACTAATAAGAATTTTGTCAGGATAGCCTGAAAACCAGAGAATTTAGAAAATTTAATTAAAGAATTAAAATAAAATTAAAAAAGAGTGAAGCTGTATTAACCAAGAAATAAAACTTCTAAGAGCTCAAGATTATTTTAATATAAATGCTGCTAGAGTTAACACCGTTGAAGTAATAATTAAAGAGGATTATGTAATTAGGGTAAATAAATTATTAAGGAAGATATTTTTATATTCCTTTGTTATAATTCAAATTTCTTAGTTGAGGGAAACTAAGAAATAATCCAGTAATACGTAAAAGAAACAAAAGCATTATTAAAAATAGTAATTTATTAATATTAAAATTATATATATATATATATATATATATATATATATATATATATATATATAATACGTTTTCTTGTTTAATAATTTAAAACAACATAGGTTATTCAAATACAAGAATATTTATTATTTTATATCCATTAATAAATATTCTTGTATTTGAATAACCTATGTTGTTTTAAAATATATATATATATATATATATATATATATATATATATATATATTATTTCACAATCGATTTTGCCAAAGTTACTGTCTCTAGGACAAAGAGGGTAATATACCGAGACCGATTTGTGTCATGGTCTTATACCAACTTGTTTCGAAATATTACATTTAATATAGGTTCATGCTCAGTAAACCAAGAGAGTTTATTGAAAAAATATAAAATTTAAAATTAATGATGATGATTTTGTGCGCCTTTGATGTGAAATTAACTAAATGTTGTATGGCAAGAAATTTTTTTCATTCAACCATGAGTATTATGAACAAAATGATGGTACAACTACGGGGAATAACTTATCACCTTTTAAAGTGGAACATTTTATGAAAACCTTTTAAAAAGCATTAAAAATTAAACTCTTGTATTTTCCAAGACAATGGATTAGGTATGTGGGCGATATATTTGTAATTTGTAATGCTCAAGAACATACAACGTTAACTTGAACTAATCCAATTACAGGTTTCCCTATATTCTTATTAAAATGCGGAAGGCCAAACTGAAAAAAATAAAACTTCTATCATTATTGCAACGTTTCGTTGTAATAATTTCAATCTCTTGTGGTTACCACACAAAAATTTGAAAGTAGATATAAATATAAACAGATAGAATAAGTTTTTGCAGGTTTGATGAAAAAATAGTTAGGCACGTGACGAAGATACAAGGCTCTCAACTACAAATTTGTAAGACACAAAGAACAACTACAAATTTGTAAGACTGGCAAGGTTCAAATACAAATTTTTAAGAATGACAAAGGCTCAACTACAAATTTGTAATACTGACAAGGCTCAACTACAAATTTATAAGACTGACAAGACTCAACTACAAATTTGTAAGAATGACAAGGCTCAACTACAAATTTGTAAGACTGGCAAGGTTCAAATACAAATTTTTAAGAGTGACAAGGCTCAACTACAAATTTATAGGAATGACAAGGCTCAACTACAAATTTATAAGAATGACAAGGCTCAACTACAAATTTGTAATACTGACAAGGCTCAACTACAAATTTGTAAGACTGACAAGACTCAACTACGAATTTGTAAGAATGACAAGGCTCAACTACAAATTTATAAGAATGACAATGCTCAACTACAAATTTGTAAGACTGACAAGAATCAACTAAAAATTTGTAAGAATAACAAGGCTCAAATACAAATTTATAGGAATGACAAGGCTCAACTACAAATTTATAAGAATGACAAGGCTCAACTACAAATTTGTAATACTGACAAGGCTCAACTACAAATTTGTAATACTGACAAGGCTCAACTACATATTTGTAAGAATGACAAGGATCAACTACAAATTTATAAGATCGTCAAGGCTCAACTACAAATTTGTAATTCTGACAAGGGTCAACTACAAATTTGTAAGAATGACAAGGCTCAACTACAAATTTATAAGAATGACAATCCTCAACTACAAATTTGTAAGACTGACAAGAATCAACTACAAATTTGTAAGAATAACAAGGCTCAACTACAAATTTATAAGAATGATAAGGCTCAACTACAAATTTGTAATACTGACAAGGCTTAACTACATATTTGTAAGAATGACAAGGATCAACTACAAATTTATAAGATCGTCAAGGCTCAACTACAAATTTGTAATACTGACAAGGGTCAACTACAAATTTGTAAGAATGACAAGGCTAAACTACAAATTTTTAAGAATGGCAAAGCTCAACTACCACACAAAAATTAGAAAGTAGATATAAATATAAATAGATAGAATACGTTTTTGCAGGTTTGTTGGAAAAATAGTTAGGCACATGACGAAGACACAAGGCTCTCAACTACAAATTTGTAAGATACAAGGCTCAACTACAAATTTATAAAAATGACAAGGCTCAACTACAAATTTGTAAGAATGACAAAGCTGAACTACAAATTTGTAAGAATGACAACGCTCAACTACAAATTTTTAAGAATGACAAGGATCAAGTACAAATTTCTAAGACACAATGCTCAAAAAACATGCTTTTCCTTGCATTTCAGAAAATTGTCTTTATATTCATACTTCTGAACCACGACATCACCACTTTTGAATCACTAAGATAAAATTAGGTTGTAGCACTTGGGGCTGGGGTGAAAACTCTTATAGCTACATCTACAGCAATTATGACACAAGAAAAAAAATTAAGTTTGAGTAATGTCAAGTTACCTAAACATTTCTAATCAGACCGTCTAAGAATGTTTACATTTTAAAAATTGGATTAAAATGTGAAACTTTTTATTGCCCTTATATTGAATTATTTTTATTGAGATATATCAATATTTAAGTAAAATAATATATTTACCAACTAATAAAAACTATTTAATAATAGTTTTCGCATAAAATTGTTCAATAAATAGTGTAACATAACCTACGTGTTAAAACCGTTGGTTTACAACATAACTTATAACCTAAAATCAGCAACATATGCTATTATTTATATCACTTAGACTCAAAGCGCAACCTGGTGGAATTAATACCAACTTTATTATTCTGACGGAAATTTTACTGATATCTAATTGCATGTTTATGTCCATCGAATACGTTTTTGTTGATATTGCAATAAAAGTTTTCATTTAAAAAACACAATTACAAAATATTCAAACGGGTGTGATTATAAATTGTGCTTGTACAGTGTTGTGTTTTTGTAGGTTATATCATACTTTATTGACAAGCTCACCGAAAGAGAATTTGATTAACTTAAATATTGAATTAATTTTCTAAAACGAGTAAGAAAAAGTAAAAATTTCAGTTACATGACGGAATTGTCAGTCTTCATTTTATAAACAAAATTATCTTAAATTAAAATTAACTGCGATGCAAGCACTTTTATCTTTCACGTTGCCCCCAGATTGTAAGGCACTATGCTAAGGCCATTGTTGCAGAATAAGTTAGAACTTTGTTAACAAGTTTTTAGACTGAGTGGTGGAAGGGGATTTAATTAAGAAACCCTCTTTCTTAGCCCAATGAAATCTCTAGCTTTATAGTTTGGTTATACCGGAAGCGGCTTTGCTCTGGTTTTATGTGTTTCCGTATCTCGTTTATATTATATTTACATTGAAGTTACTTCCATTTTAACTTATTTATTGTACGACAATAAAGTTTTTGTAGAAAAATTAATGGTCAGTATTTATATTTCCTTGAAAAATTGAAGAAATATATATATTTAGGTTTGAAGTTAATTAATATCCTGAAATATTAAACAGAGATGTTCATATTTTGTAAACTTTTAATTTTACATCAATAACGCAGGTTTCCAAAAAAAAAGATTTTAATAAAACTGTTTTGATTTTGTGAACTGATCTTTATGTAGTATTTGCACTGATTTAAAAATGGCGTTGGTTGTTTCTATCGCGTAATTTCGGCTACAAAATAAAGTAGAAGTATTTGGAAAAATTACAAAAAACGGCAAATGTTTTATTTATTTATATTATTTTAAAATGAAGTGAAAGAACATTGAAGTAAACATTGATTCCTACCTAATGTAAGCATAATAGTAATACACATGTGTTGCAAAGGTATCATAGGTCTTTGTAAAAATGTTTTTTTCCATCAAAGTTTCTGTTGATACTTTTTCTGCTGTATTTGTGAATTTTCCCTTTTTACCATTCAACAGTATTCTGCCATCATGTTAACAATTAATCGTCTCTTCTATATGTGCTCAATGTTTTGTATTTTGATTACAGCCGCCGGATTTTGAGGAATGTAGTCCAGATGTGAGTGAAGGAAATGAACTTTGATACTCATGCTGCAGCCCAACATTTTGTAGTTTTGTAGTTTGGGTCTTTTTTGTTTCCTTCAGTTTAGCATCGGATATACCAGGGAGCTGATCACAAAGATACTTGAATCACTCTCTGTCTTTGTTTAATGCTTTCACAAACTGTTTCATTAGTGATACATTTGATACGAAGTAGTGGAGGTAATTTTTTTTGAATCCACTAAACTTTGTCTTTCAACATTTTTAACTCTAGGAATAAGGGTCTTTCTGATCGCCCACGTCTGCTTGTCGTAGGGTTGTTTCCTATCACGCCTCACAGAGAAAACATGGAAACTTTGGGTAACCACTTTGTTGACCTAGTAACATGGAAATAACTTCCACAAATACTTACAAATGTTACATTCAAAATCGGAGTTTATTAGGAATTAAAACAGGATTTTCAAAGCATTGTTTCAAACCGACTGAGTGTCCAGTATGCACAGAAGCATATTGGTATCCAGCATAGAACATTTCCATGATTCCAGTTACATTGTTGCAGGTCACTCTAAAACTAGGTCATTCTCTGGTGTAGGAAAAAGGAACATACTCCTTTTCTCTAAATGGGTAATTTGATAATGAAAGGCCGGAGGCTAACATATGTCTTTCTTTAATTCTAAACCCTAAGACTTCAGCAGGTTTGGGAGGCTAAGGTCTAGTACTAAATCGATCAGGTTGTTTGAGAGAAAGGTTTAGGACCATTGGTATCTAGATCGTAGTTGTCATCACAATCGCTGCTACTATGTGAAATTTGGTCTAAATCGTCTAAAATATTGTGCAGGGTATCCGAGGGTGGAAAGGGGACTAGGAAAGTCAGGTACATGAGCAACAGGGCCAACGCCGAAGGTATGTGGGTTGGGTTGAAATGCCCTTCCTGTTTTATAAAATGAATCCTTGCACTGAACAAGAACCAAAATAACAGACATCACATGCATTATAATAAATTTGGGAACAAGATCTTCCCGATGCATAAGCGATCATTCCTCCTATGTTCAGATTCATAAGTTACACTTCCTCACTTTACCACTATAAACACAGGCGTAGGTAGGGTTTATAAGGGACCTGGGTGATAAAATAAATCTGAATGGGAAGCGGCGGAGATGTCCTTCATAAATTGCATCTTATCACTATAATTACAGCTAAAAAACCTAATATCGCCTAATAT
Source organism: Prosapia bicincta (assembly GCA_036971475.1). NCBI lineage: Eukaryota > Metazoa > Arthropoda > Insecta > Hemiptera > Cercopidae > Prosapia > Prosapia bicincta. Next base: position 201,196,594 of record JBAIZL010000001.1, on the reverse strand, counting down.
CTACCAAGTGGGATAAATGGTAGATACTTCCTCACGAACCCGCCAAGATTAGGTCAACACTTCCCTGATCACGCCTTCATCATGATCACCACACACATACCCACACACACACACATACAAACACATTCTCACACACACAAACACACACACACACACACACACAAACACACACACTCACTCACACACACATTATATTTACAGAATTATTTATAAAATTTTACACGTGAAATCTCGAAAAAACACACAACAAAAGCATACACACACATACATAAGCCGCAAGTGCTCCCTACACAGACTTCAAACACACATACATACACGTACGTGCCTGCGCGTACACAAACCCAGTATCTGTATTACTTGTCAAAATATATAGTGTTCATATTATAAATTATTACTCCGTCAACTATAAAAAAATACAAATGTTTAAAAATTAATTTACTATCTTTCGTACGTACGTTATTTAATTAAAAATATTTATTAATGAATTATAATTTAACAAAACTGTAATAACATCAAGTTTCATCCACTGCAAGTAAAAGAGAAATGTATTCAAACTTGAATAGATGAAAAAAAGTACTGTATAAACGATTAAAAATTTGAACAAGATATATTCAAGGCGATTATGAAGTAATAGAAGGAATTGGAAAACAATGTTTACGAAACGCGAACTCTTCAACAAATGTAAGGAAGAACGAAAGCAACAAGCGAAATATACACATCCCATACAATCATAGATAGTTTCCAGCGGCAAGACAATTTATATGTTAAGCAGAGCCAATATACGACAGTGTTCATACAGTTGCTGCGCCCCTGGTGGCTAAGTGGGGTTAGAATGGGGTCTGACCTTTAACTCTACCCTTATAAATTTGTCTTTTCTATATATTTATTACTGTAAATTTCATGGATTCCCGTATTTATTTAACTAGTGCGCTGGTTTAATTCTAGATCCAGTGCACTTTGTAGAAGTTTAACGTAGGGACAAAGTGGCGTCCAGTTTCGTGAAGAGAATCAGGGAGTTTTATTTGATGAGAGAGATTACTCTCAAGGGAGTGTATTCTGCTTCTAATATATAAGTATAAAAGGAGGCCAACCAAAGATACATTTAATTAACTTAATTCTTGTTTGTTTTAAAAGTTGACAATGAGAAATTGGGAATGCATTTCTTGTTTCCATAACAGAATTGTTTGTCTTGGCTATTTCATTTGAAGATGCTATTCATTACATAAAATGAAACAATATATCATTGTATCTAATAATTATACTCGTTCCATGTTTCTTTACAATAATTAGTTCTTTTCTACATTAGTATGATTTTAAGAAATGCTTTAATTGTTTGGTTGAAATACACAGTTTTCAATAGTTTTAGCTTATTAATATAATCGTAGTTTATTATTTTGAGAAAAACTTTATTCATGTAGCGTTCATAGATTTGTTATTACATTTTCGAGTTTTTTCTGTTTTTAATTATGTTTATACAATTGTTTTTACTTTATGATTTACAACCTTTTTAATTACTTGTTACTTTATAATTTACAGGTTTTTTATGTAATTTCATTTGTGATTTTCCTACATTACACTATTTAAAAGTATTGATTTTACAATTGTTATTGTTATTGTAGTACATTCGTACTCTCTACCTCCATTACAAACTGATCTAAACTAATACAGTAAGACCTCTCATATCCGGAACCTCTGTCATACGGAACCTCCGATATCCGGACGTAACCTAGTAATTAATTCAGCGTCTTTATTCCGCGAAGTATTATATTATAGACGTAGGGAGCACATAGCTGTCTGACGAAGGTGTCGGAAGCAAACAAAACAATGACGCATAGCGAAGCTTTCCAGGCATTTGACCAGCTGATCGTGTGCGTCGAAGAACAAGCCGAAGCAACCGTAGACGATCGTATACCTGTTCCAAGGTGGAGGAATATTTATTCAGAAAATCGTGTCCAACGAAAAATGTAAACCACCACCTCGCCTTGTTTTACCGAAATTGTAAAATAATGTAAGTATGTATGAGGACTACAGTAGTATGGAACTGTGCATACAGGTATGTTGCTAAATTGTACTTACAAATAAGTCTATATTGCTATTAAAATATAATTACAATAATCAAAAAGTGTACCGTATTAACATAAAATCTATCATACATATACTTGCAATAGGAATGGTTGTGATTATGTAGCACTACCGTGCACAAGTACATAATCCCTCCCATATCAGGATTTTACGTTAGGCCCGGCGAACATGAGCTTGAATGTAATCGGGACGCCGAGATAGTTTTCTATCCAATCTTTCAGCGCACATGAGCTAGAATGTAAGCGCGCGTCATTTCAAGTCTATCTTTTTGATTCAATTTTCCATGTTGGGGACTGGCTCTATGTTGTTTCTCCTACGAGATGGATCATAAACAAGTGCAAGTTTACAAAAAGAAAGTAGTGTTTTCGTTCTAAGTGTACAAGTATATTAGTGAAAGGGAAAGTAAAAGAAGAAGATATTGGATTCACCCATTTAATAAAGAGAGATATTTAAAAAGGGCGTTTAAGACTGTTTTAATTGATTTAAGGGAAGACGTACAAAAATTCTTTAATTATTTTCGAATGTCTACTCGATCTTTTGATGAATTTTGTTTGGAAATCTAAAATTAGATGTTTGTTTTTGCAAATTTCCTCCCAAGCCGATAGCTTTTTTACCCTGTCTTTATACTCTTTGCTTCGCACATCTCATTGTCCTATGTTATTTAATTTCCTCTATAAACAATTCTACATCCACGTCCAAATCTTCACTCTCCATGGTTGATAAATTTATTTACTAAATATATATATATATATATATATATATATATATATATATATATATATATTTATTTATATGATATTAAATAAAATGATTAGTAACTATGGAAGATTAATATTTAAAACTATAAATCATCATTGATATTAATAACAAATTACCAACTTAAATAATATTATTGTTGCACATTGATGTCAATTGGTTATTTAAAGTTAAACATATAAATAATATGAAATTAGTAATTATACTATCGAAAACTTCCCTGGTAAAATGAAACAGATAGAAAGTAAGCTGCGGTGCACGTGCGCTGTCTCATTACCAACTGTGTACTTGTGGAACGCTGGCGATAGAATTGACGCCAGGATAGGAGGAGAAACCTGCGTCAGTCCTGATACCTATCAAGATAGGCCTAGGCTATCCGATAGCTATATGCGTCCCATGTGCGTTGCCCCATTACTCCCAATGTACTTCTGCCTCAGCTTGAAAACTATCTTGGCGTTCCGATTACTTTCAAGCTCATGTGCGCCGGCCCTATTATCCGGATCCGGCTGGATATGCAAGGTTATGTAAGTGTAAAGACTTATAAACATTCGATTAAATTAATAACCATTATAAATGGCCACAAAAAAACTTTATTTCTATACATTATATAAATATCTATCCTTTACTTTGTTCTAAAATTATGCTGAAAGCAAAAGCAAAAGGATATGGAACTCGTCTCCCGAAACGCCGTAAGCATTTCCAGTAAGTTCAGTTTCCACTTTACTCCTATGACACGTGATACAATATAATTAGCGATATAATATGTTAAATTCTATAACAGTAAACTGGTTCAAGTTCAAGATGGAAACAAATAATACAATGAACTAGATTTTATATAAGTCTATAATTTCAAAATTATATATTGTCGAACATTTCTGATTAGTAGGATAAATAAATCTTTCTCTCCTTCACTTCTGCTTAAAAAACGTAATCGTATTTTCATTTGATCCAAGCTGAGAGCGGAAGCTGATTACAAAAAGAAAAACTCAGTTTATCTGCAACGTCAATGTGAATATTTTGCTCCTCATTTCAATCTACAATCAATCAGCATTTTCCCCAGATGGTCTACAACAATTAGATTAAATTTTTCAAAAAACCTTTCCCGCATGACTTTTTTCCTTACAATATGATTCTTAATTGTCTGTTCTCAATATATATATAATTAAAGAAGGATTATGTTCAATGTATCTGGTAAAAAAGCCCCATTGTAACCTCTTAATGAAGCAGTCTAGCATAAGCTACGAGTACACTATATATAGTGTACTATATATACTATATATATATTATACTTGACCTATATCTATTGTAAATCTATAGGCTCGATGTTACTGTGGCGTTAGTTTCAAAAGATAACAAGCTTATAAAAACGCCTAAAATTATAAGTCCAAGAGTGAACTGATAGACAGGTAGATTGATGGGGGGGGGGCAAACTAATAACTCTTAGTTAACAAAATAGATTCTTTGTCGACGAAAGCCGTACTTTCCATAATAAGGCGATGTGAAGCGGAAGAAAGAAATATAGATAGCCAAGAGAAAATACAAGACAGGCTTGGATTTGTGGGGATATAAAAAGGAAGACAGTTCATAGACGAGATGGCAGAAAGGAATGCAATGGAAGAGAGGAACTATCAAGGAGTCTATTAGGAGGGGGCAGGAAATAGCATTAGTTCAGGGAGCAAGAAGAGATGAGCCAAGATATGGGGGCTTGAGACCTAACTGTGGAAGGAGAGGGTAGATGATTCCAAGCTTAGGAGTAGGAGATGAGGGGATAAAAATAATCTTGGGGCACAACGTTAATCCCGACAGGAACTATGAGGCAAGCTACTTTAATTCTACTTAAGTACGAGTTGATTAATTATTAAAAAAAACATTTTTGTAAATTTAATTTTGAAAGCCAACAAGTAAATTCAGAATAAACATGAATAAAAACTTAATTTATAAAGTGCAAGCCACAACACAATGATCTCATGTCTTCCTATAAAATTACCATCTCTTATGTCTTGATTACCATGAGGTCTAAGATAATATTAGTCTTGAGACTTAGAACAGATAATTTAAAAAGAGTTCTTTTTTGTTTTTCTTACCTCTTGACTCTAGTTGACCAATTATAATTTTCCAGTGTTAAAGATGTAAATTAGTAATTATTTTTGTAAATAATTTTTATTTCAATTAATAATCACGTAAGCAAAGCGATATGTTACAAATTATACGTGTAAAGAAATGATCATAGGTTTGGAAATGTATGTATGTATATAAACACTGGAAATATATAAGTGTAAGGTTAAACATATATTAGTGAACGATTACATGTCCTTGCGTAGTACAATACATAATATGAAGGTTAACTGAAGATATGGCAACAATGCTATAGATATGGCAACAGAGGAAGGTTAAAGCAATATGTCAGTAGTAGTTTTATGTATGTTATAATGGAAGATTGCATTTGATATTTAATACTACTGTCTATCAGTCAATACCTTTTAATAAAATGTTCAAACATATAGTCCTATATTTGGCGTAGCTGTATTTACACATATATACAATAAAAAAGGTTTAAATTACTATTTAAAATGTATCTTTTTACAATTCAGCCCTTCTTTTAATTTCCATTAACATTTTTTGCTTTGCTTTTCCACGATACGGCCCTATTCTGACATACGAGAATTTTTACCAATAGTTAAAGCTAAGTTGTAATTAATTTTGTAAAACCTAATTTTACAAAAGCGACGTTTTATAAAGGAATCCATCTGAAGGTGATAAATCGTATTCCATACAATAAATAAACTTGCTGGAACCGTATCCTCTAATTTATGAGCTTTTCTGGAACTTCCTTAAAATTTATTTCAACCCCTCTACAAACTGTTTAATGTAAAGGAATGTCGTATTTTGTAAGAGGCATGCGTACGGAATGTAGAAAAATACAACACAAATAAACATTGACTTCTATTTTTATGTCTGCAGGCTTTATTTAAAGAAAGTAGGATTGCCCACTAATAAAATACAATATTCAATAGCAATTCTATATAAAATCGCCCGTCAAGGGTTTCTATAAGTCAACTACACGGAAATAACGGCAGTAGCAATTTGACTGCCATAAAGCAAAATTTATGAAAAATCCAATAGTTACTTGGAGTTTTGAAAAGGTGTATGAAAACGATAATGGAAAGACAATCTATCACATTACAGTTTTATTATATTAGCCTACGTGTAGAAAAAAACAAAAATATCACCTAGGATAAAAAAACATCTACATATCCCTTCCAAAAATCTAAATACATTCAAAACAGAAATGGGCTCTAGGTTTATCGACAAATTAGAATTTTTTTCAAAAAAAATAATCCTGCATACTTCTTACTGTTAGTTTCAAAATCATTCAATAACAGACACACAAACACACAAACAAACACACACACACACACACACACACACACACACACACACACACACACTGCGACGGGTAATCTGGGGTCATCGATTACCGTCGCAATTATATAGAAATTTCGGGGTTTTTGATAGTTTAAGTAAGCCAGATTTCAAGGGGCAAAGAAAAATAAAATGACCTATGGGTTATGATATAATAAGTAAAGGTATACGAAATAAACTAAGCCATTGGCAGGGGAAGGGTTTTTTATGTTTTTTGGTACACTTTAGATACATTGAAAAGGGGAGAAGGCGTCAAAATGCACCTACAAACAAAAACGACATTCGAGGGGACGCAGAATGTAAAAAGAAGAGGGAAATGGCCAGTTACAAAAAAACATAAAAAAGCAAGATGAAAGAATTAAGCGACAATCAAATAAACAGGCAAGATTATCGATCGGTTTCGATCAAGATGTTGCTACCGTGAGAAACGCAAATAAAGAAGACTATCGGATCACCTGATGGGGAATACGTCATTTTAAAGCTTCGCGATTGGTCAAAAACAGGGAGAGCGGGTGAAGACGTTTAGAACCGAAAGGCTAAATCGATGAGGAAGTGGAAGCGTTAATCTGGACTTAAATGGTGGAAGACGTGCGATGGATCGCTCCGTTTTACAAGCCTTTGTGTAAGGTTGTAACTCAAAAAATAAGACACAAATATGCAGGGCTAAAGGCGAGACCGTCGCTAAAAATGTAGTCTCGTGTGTTTTAGAACCCTTTTGGAGGAGGCAAATTGTCCAAAAGGGGTTTCCATCATTAACATCGATGTAGCAGCGTCCTCAAGAAGTTTGTGTGTGTTAAGGATGAACAATGTGAGAAATTATTAGAGTCAGTGAAGAAATAATTAACGAACAGTGCTTCAAAATTCTATAAAACAGTGATCAGTGCAAAATCCAAATTAAAATAAATTTCAATTTTAAATAAAATTCTTAATCATAAACAGTGAAAAATAAGTAATAAATCGAACAATGGAAATTAAAAAACAGAAAGTGAGATAGCAAAATTTTATAGTTTTCTAAATTGGGATCTGGAATTCTATTGGACAACGCAGAAAGGACGTGCTGGGAGTGGAAGGCTAACGTTTTGAACTAGGGACGCCATCGAGAAAGAAGACGGCGTGGGTGACGCTTCCACTGTGTGACGAGGATACTTCGCATTCAAGATGGCCAAAAAATGGATAGAGGGAGAAGAGCAAGGAAATCTACCTGGATCACTAAGCGATTCTAAGTGTAAAGGTCAGATCTTAGCTTCTCTCTTTTTAAATTAAATTAAAATTTCATATTGAAAATTTTTGGAGAACATTGGAATTTCATAAATTTAAATTATTTTCTTTTTAAAAATATAAATATATCAAGCAATGGCTTGGTTTAATACATAAAATAGTGGGGGTAGTGTTTAGTGGGGGGAAAGGCCCACCACAAGATGGAGGACTCCACCCAACAAGTTTCATAAATATGAAATAAAATTAAATTGTTGGTAAATTGGAAATTTTAAATAAAGAAAGTTATAAATTGTTTTGAAAAGAAATAAAGTTAATTAAATCAATGTTAGGAATTGAAGGTTTTTTAGATATACAAAATTAGAGATAGATGAATGAAATGTAAACAAGAGTTAAGAAAATTCGTTATGAGTTTTGAGCAAAAGAAGCCAAATATAGAATATTCGACAGTAAATGTTTCTGTGTATAGTAGTTTAGACCAACGTTCAATTTTTAAAATTATTTAGTGAGAATCAATTAACATTATTTAATGAGAATCAATTAAAATTAATTAATGAGAAACAATAAAAAATTAATAAATGAGAATCAATTAAAATTTATAAAAGAGATTTAGTAGAAAATATAAATGGGATAAATGGTTTACAAAATTATTTGAAAATAAAATAAAAGGTTGTGAACTAGAAAAAGGGACAAAATTATAAATTGAAACACTTTCTTTGATTTAAAGTAAACAAAAGATAATATAAAGTAAATATTCAGCAAAGGTTATGTGGGTCTAGTAAATCAAATGTGAGGTTAAGAATGTCAGATTTAGATGTAAGATATTTTGTTTAGTTAGCTATAGAAATGGTATAAAATTGTTTGTTGATAAGGTTATGGTTTTGAAATATCAATTGTTTATTAAAATGGGTAAAATTTTTTGTTGATAAGTTTATGGTTTTGAAATATCAATTGTTTATTTAAATGGGGAAAAATTGTTTATGGATAAACTTATGTTTTTAAAGGATCAGTTGTTTAATAAAAAGGGTTAAAATTATTTGTTTGTATAGTTATGTTTTAAAAGTTCAATTGTTTAATTTTATGTACAAGAGATTAAAATCAAATATCCAAAATTTGTGAAATCACATGAGGGGATTGTTTATTTCAAAGGGTTTGAAAAAGAATTTTAGAAGATAAAGAGAGTTTTATTTATAAAATGAAGCAAATTTGGTTTTAAATATTAAAGGGTAAAAGAAAGAGTTAATTGGGGGAAAGAATTGCCAATACATTGTAATGTTTATACTTTAAATAAAAGAGAAGAGATAAAGTAATTTTAAATAGAAAAGAATTGTTAAAAGTTTAAAGAGCTAGTTAAAATAAGAAATTTACAAACTGGGCTGTATTTTCAAATTTAAGAATAAAATAAAAACATTTTTTAGTAACTTGCGAACAAAGCCGTAGTGTATTTATTAAAACAGATTTCTTACACACTCCTAAAAATAAAAAGGTCATTTTGCCATAAAGCTGCCTTCAAATGAACTCATTCCCCGGGAAATACATACCCAAAGGGTTAAGTCTCAGCAAGTTAGGTTTTTTAAATTAAAGTCCAGTGACTGGTTCTCTGGCAGATTTTGGCGGGCCATTGTACAGTGTTCTAGTTCGGGCTATGAACGGCCCGTTTCAAAATTTTTACCTTGCGTCGGAGGTGGTTGGGGGCGGCAGCGGGACGGCCGGCTTGTTGGTGTGGCGTCGTGCGCGTTCCGTTGCAACACACACACAAACAAGCAAGTTTAAAGGGCAAACACGTTTCGATTATAGAAATGGACAATTTGAGGGAACCTTTTCTATACAAATAGGCCATGATGCTTTTATATTATTATGATATTGTATGTAACTCTTGCCATTGCTCGGATATTTCCTTAATGAAATGCAAGTTTATTGTGTTTCCTATGATACATCTAACACAAAAGAAATTTCGTATAAATTCAATACTTCTTGACCCTCGACATAAATACCATAGTAATCAAATTCAGAATACATTAAACAAATATTACTACTTGATAAATAATTATCAAGTGGTTTATGTAACAGATAAATTATACTTTTGAAATATTTCAACGTTCAAAGATTATGTGAAAACTGCTAAGGTGTTTATGTGGCAAACTACACTTCCTTTTATATGAAAATTTTAAAATCGTGCAGGTTATAACATGTTCGATTACGTTATCAGGTATAGCAATAATAACAGTGCCAACAATAATTGGCAGATTATGTTTGTATCATTTTTTTAGACAGAGTAACTGTTGAAATATTAGACCTAGAGCAATCCTCAGGCTGATAAACACCCAGCCGAGACGTTTTAGAGACTTCGCCGTTCTTTTGCAAGACCTCTCAATGCTCATTTAACAGAGTAATAATTTTACATATGAAACAATACATTTGCATTTAATTTATAGAAAAAATTATATTAATGGTTGAATAACTATTTACGAGAGCGCAAGGAAAACCAAATACCATTAGTGATTAAAAAAAATACATTTCTAATAAAATATGCATAGATATTTCCAAACGTTTTGATACTTGTTATGAGAACAAATAAAAAGTTATAAATGACAACAAAATCCTAGTACTTAATATTTAGTTAACGTAATCCGTGAGAAATCTTTATAAAATATTCCTTTGGCCAGTTTTGTCCCCAACTTTATCAGGATCATAGGATAAGTTATCTAAAGGCATTACTAATAACAAAACCTAATTACCTTTGGTCCTGGAGAAGGTAAGGTCGTTTTCCAAAAACGAGGTAAAATACATTATAAATCCTAGAGATACATGTAATTGACGTATTAAGTTGAATTTGATGATGTCATTATGTATATTTTGTGTTTGTTATATCTGTTATGTAATATACATTTGGTTGTGTGAAAGTGTTATATATTAATAGCAACCTGTTGGTTAACAATATCCACACAAAAACAGTGAACTTTGTTTTATTTTATACCAGTCAACTCTGAACTAAATATGACACTAATTTACCCTTAATACTTGGATACATGTTGGTTTATAAGACTTACCTACAATAGTAAGCCTACTTACTCTGTTTATTAATGAGGATAGCCTTTTCCGGAGCTGTGTTCCATTCTCAACTCAGACCCCAACTCAATAAGGGACATCAATGAATAATAGCATCAAAAACGTAACAGTGCGTTAACATGACTTTTTAAATCTATTATCAAAGGTTCTTTGTAGGGAAAACATTAGTAATTATAAGTATGGCTTACATAGAAACATGTAGGTATGTAGAAACACAGATGTACGATAGCCAGAACTAAGTCTATATCATCATCTTATATTTTATTTTGTGAGGATGAAACCAGGGTTCTGTCCCTCCCTACAATATTTTAGAACAAATACCTCGAGGTAATCTCTAACACATACAAAGAGCTTTCGTTATTTCTAAATTTCAAAAATGTTTGTTTCTCTTCCATTAAAAAATATTTTCTGCCGAGTATAAAATAAAAACCAAACCCTTTGTTTATTCTCAATCCGGATGGAGATATTTGTCACCCTAAATTTTTTACCCGTTCTACCATTACATCTTTTCATTATATTTCCATCCACTTAATCACCAATCAAAGATTGTTTCTTTCTGTGCTGGCTTAAAACGGAGCGAATCTACATTCCCCTCATTTATCCTCAGTGAGGGAAATAATTGATTTACCGAATCGAGCGTATTTCCACTCAGAGAGAGACACGTCGTTGTTTATTAAGAGCGTGAGTTATCGATAAGGGATATTTTGTTACAAACGTAGTTATTAATTTATCTATGCAGATCGTCTTTGCCTAAAATATAAGTAGAAGATAGCAGGGCTTACCTAGTGGTCACATTGAGTCAGTATTCAAAGAAATCAAATAAAATATTGGTAACAATTTACAAACTCTTGACTACTGCGACTTATCTCTTTCCCATATGCATTGCAAAATGTAGCTTGTAAACCGATCAATAATTTAGTGTTTTTATAGCTTCATCGCTTTAAAACTGTCATTTATATTGGATATTTCTCACGCCCAATTCCAAAACAAACTATCTTAAGTAAAAATTCCATACATAAATACATTATTATTGTTTTTTTTTAAGTTTGCCTTTGAATTAAAAAAACAGAATTTCAGTTATTTAATACCCCTATTCAGGTATATTTATTTGAGGACCAGCTTCTCTGTAGAGTTTAGTTGCCTATTGAAGCGATCTCCTTTCTTTTACACCTCCACTTGAGTAGAAAAAAATGGTTTCATTCCTACTATACCACCAACGAGTAGACAGAAGCGATCTCTTTTCTTCTACACCTCCACTATAGTAGAAGGAAATGGCGTCCCTACTACACTACCAACAAGTAGTAAGAAGTGATTTCTCTTCTACAATACTACGTAAAACAGAAAATATTAAAAATTATTACATAGTTAAAATTGTTTTATTATTAACATACATATTACCTATGGGTTCAAGTGTTTGTGGAATTCTATATCTATCCAAATAAATAAACTCCTTTAATTCGAAACGATATAAAAACATTTAAATAATTTGTCTTCGATTTGAAACATTGGCATTTTTGTGACTAATAATAAAAGAGTGTAGCGACTTAAATATATTTTATATCAACAAGATACAAGTGGTTCAAACGGAAGTCCTTAAGAAATTTAGTAAACTACCGTCCATAAGAGTAAAATACCTCCAACTGCACATGCTTTCATTTATTGTTCTTGGGGAGTAGAGGAAGTTGTTTCGTTCTGTCTAGATATAGGAACACTTGGGTGGCTTACGCTTCAGTACCGATGAAGTCAAGGAAGAGGTTACTCGATTTCTCAAAGGTTTGGCGGCACGATTGTATAACATGAGGGTAGAAAAATTGGAGCATCGTTTTCAAACGTGTTTGGACAGAAACTGTGATTATTATGTAAAAAAATAGCGTAAGTTTTAAGCTTTAAAATGATGTATTACATCAGGAACAAAAATAAAGCTGTCCATTTTAAAAAATCGTGGGAAACTTATTTTATGAATTAGCGTATGTGGGACTTACTTAGGGATTTAGCGATGATTTAGTCGCGCTGTATTTCTAGGCAATGATGTGGATGATTGCGAAACTATTACAAGATCTGATACAGACAAATAGAGCGACTTTAATAAAAGCTGAATTGATGCACTGATTACCACAGACAATTTACATTTTATTCATATACTTTCGTCTGTAATAACTATGCAAAACTTTCAATCAAATTCTGGAAGCGGACATTAAGGCGGATCAGATATCAATAGATACACATAGTAGAAACATAACAATCAATAAAGAACCAGTTCTACATTTGACTAAAATCATTATCAGTGTTCTGTAAGATCGTTCGCATTTAGGTGGTCTGTGTGGCAATAGTTGCGTTAAGCCTAAAACAAGGTTAGACAGACCTGGTAACAATAGTTGCATTTACCATAAACAAAACAATCAAACAAAAAATCAGTCCATCACGAAATCTTTATTTTTTATTGTATTCATTTATCCGGCTGTTTGATGTATTATTTGTTTTTATTAAAAAAATTTGTTTTTCCACAAAAAATGAAGAAAAATATAAACAAATAATACATTGAATATCTTACGAAAGAGATACAATAAGAAAACAATATATTAATTAGAATTTAAAATAATTACTAAATTAAAACAACCTAAACATGAACCACAAACAACAAAAATTGCGATGAATTCAGATATAAAAGTAACAACTAACAAAATAACATACAATAAAATAACAATATGAATAAAACATACAAAAAATACGGGAAACATAATCATTCAAATAAACCAACCGGTAAAAGTATGTTCTACAATTATTAATGGAATATATAAATTCGAATGCCCAGACTATAAGAAATTATACATTGGCCAAACTTTAAAAACAAAAACATTAATGACACATAAATAATTTCTCACTAAACTAATCTTTAACAAACTTCTCCACGAACGCCATCAAAAACAACCCTAAATTTCCCGTATTCGAAAACATATATCTAATAAAAAAAGTACAAAAAGGCCTCATAATAACAATCTGGGAAAAGCAACATATTTATAAACACAAAAATATTATATTAAATGAACAAATATAAATACAATTTTGAAAACGACAATCTATTCAACCTAATAGACAAAATCAACCCTAAGACAAACTGAAACTTTTCCACAGTGCAATGAATCCGAAAATAGAACAATACCGGCATTACCGAATGACAACCACAATCCCACAACCTCTAGCAACTAACTACAAAACGCTCTTTAGTCTCAGTTGAAGCTCGAAAATGATCACATGTAATTAGTCCTTGAAAATCGATTCGCATATGTACAAAATGAGATGTAAAAGAAAACCGCGTTCAAAGTTGTGTATATATATATATATATATATATATATATATATATATATATATATATATATATTTACATATATATATATTTCAGTTGAAAGTAAGCCTAGTACTTGTAAGTTTGTGTTAAACTGATGGTTATAATTTGTGTATTTCAGTTATATTGCAGGAATTATTTTAAGAAGGATTTTAAATTTCACAAAGAAGGAACGGGTTAAGATTCAATACTAAAATGTAAAATAAAGTGTTAGATAAATTGTGAAGGTTATTAGTATTTAAAGAAGGAAAAAATTAGAAAATGTTTACATAAAGGTTGTTGTTAGAACATTGATTTCAAGATTAAATAAAAAACAGAAGTGTAATGCAGAGAGAACACAAAATAGTTATAATGATAGGGAAAAGTCAGAAGAGGAAGGCACAAGAATAAAGTGATATGAAGAGTTATTCGTTTAAATTTGTTTCAAGCATAACTATACCTAAAAGTAATTTAAAATAATTAATTTTTTAAAGTAATTTAAGAATTTTATGGTTAAAAGATAAGTTAAACATAATTTAAAATCTGCGTTTTGTAGTTGTAAGTAGTTTTAAAAGTATTGTAAATAATATCAAAGCAAAATTGTTTTCAAATTTTGAAAATAAAACAAAAAGCATTTAAACTTGTAACCCATCATATAAATCTCACGTTTTATCAATGAAAATCTCCCCAGAACCTCGCTTCATCTCCGAAAAGACGTAATTCAACATAGAGGGCTAACATACGCAAGACAATGTTTCCCCGAGCCGTTCCAAAGCCGCATCACAGTATTACAATAAAGCCCACTGCCATTACTCAACTCCATAACAACCCATTTGTCTTGCGATGACATGTTTTGTGAATGCCACACAGACATAAGAATGACGGAATATATTTCTTACCGCTAAATGTAAAGCATTGCCGTTTTTAAACAACAAAAACAAATTACAGAAGCGTTACAGCAGCTACTTGATTCCGCGCGGTTTGCTTTGCCGATGATAGATTGGCGCTTACGTTTCCACGAACGACAAACGTCTTCGTCAAAACTCCGAAGGGGAACAGTTTCTTGTTAGTGATTTATGTTTTCAGCTGCCAAACTGTTAAAACACTTCTATTAAAGTAATTTTAAAGCTTTTCAAGAAAAGAGCAGAATATATTGAAGAAAAAAGAAAGTGAAAGATTACAATATGTATAATAAAAGAGCTACAGTATTACAAAACTACATATTATATATACATAAACAACGAAAAGTCTGTTTACTCGAGTAAATGTCAATGGTCAAGGGTTGATGTTCTTAGTAGAACCATAAACCACCCAAACGTAAAGAAACCTTATGAGTTCATATCTCAGATCCCAAGAACCCAAATAACAAATAAAATACTTTAAATAACATACGTTTAACCCGAATGAACATTCTAAATACGTTTAAAATGATTTATTTATTATAAGGTATTATTTCAATAATTAAAAAATAATTATAATTAAAAAATAATTATAATAAAAAAAGTAATTCAGAAATGACATACTTAAGGCCTATTGAAATTTAAAAATATTAGATAATACAAGATATTTCAACTATACTCAAAACTGTCTGGATTTGCAAAATCTGGTAAATAATTACTCGTTATTTCCACGAGTCTGAATTAAATTTTAGTTTTAGTGTTATAAAATTAAATTACTTACTGTAAATGATAGGCCTACATATCGTTCAGTAAACACTTGTGACCGTAACACATTGAGTTCAATGATCCACTTCTGTAGATTGTGATTACGGTTATTGTTATCAAATATGCTTTTGACAAATGTGATTAAAATATAGCGGCAACTAATGTATATGAATATGTACGCTCGCGAGCGGGCAAGCGTGCGTACGAGTGTGTGTGTGTAATTTATTTCACTAAATAATTGACTGGAAGCAGTTATTATAGTTCAACTGTTTTGGAAGCAGTTATTTCGAAATTTATTGGCCACTTAGGGAAGGGTTCTGATTCTAAAACAGTTTTAGCAGAAATAGCTTGTAGTAGTTTAACAGTGGTTGAACAGATATAACATTGATTTCATGACAGTGGAACAGAAGTAGGGAAGTGGAGCGCCACTGGCAGGGTTAGTTGTTGGTAGTAATCGTGACACGATGGTATAACGATAGCAACGGTATTACTCGGACGTGTCAAAGCATTTCCGGAGGAGTTCGTGAAAGTTGTATCTCTTTGTTGTGTCTCAAGACTCTCTAATAACATTACAGCTTTATGTTGCCGGAAAGAACGTCCCATTTTATCACGTGGCTAGTTCAAACATCAAAATTATAAGTTTCTTTGAAAAAAATAAAGAGTAAATGAAAATAACTTAGGTGCCTAATTCTTTTAGGCCTTTATTTTAATGCTCTTAGATTTTTCACAATTTCAAAAAATAATAATTCCACATGCAATTACTTTTACCTAGGCATCATATATTGTCAAATGTTAGAGACATCATGAAAACAATAACATCTGCCTATTTGCTGTAGCTGACTAGGCTAGGTCCACACATTGGGTCCTTGTGTAGAACACAAGGAATAACTTGAACACTTTGTAGAATATTGGTGACCTATGAGAAAAGAGAATTTGACGAAATGCTTGAGTGATTCTCCAATGAGGTGTTTTCCTTGATGTTTCTTGTTATAATAAATAATATTTGTAAAAAATCATTAGGTAATGAGAAATATTAGTAGCAAAAAATGTCACAATATTGTCTATTAAAAATGTCGCTCTGAAGGGTTCTGATTCTAAAACAGTTTTAGCAGAAATAGCTTGTAGTAGTTTAACAGTGGTTGAACAGATATAACATTGATTTCATGACAGTGAAACAGAAGTAGGGAAGTGGAGCGCCACTGAGAGGGTTAGTTAGTAGTAAATGTGACAAGATGGTATAACGATAGCAACGGTATTACTCGGACGTGTCAAAGCATTTCCGGAGGAGTTCCTGAAAGTTTTATCTCTTTGTTGTGTCTCGAGACCCTCTAATAAGATTACAGCTTTACGTTGCCGAAATGAAACGTGGCTAATTCCAACTACAAAATTATAAATATCCTTTACCAAAAATAAAGAGTAAATAACATTATCTTACGTGCTTGGTTCTATAAAGCCAATATTGCTCTAAGATTATTTGTTATTTTAAAAAAATAATAATTTTACATGAAAACACTTTCACTTGGGCACCATTGAAATGTTAATTAATAGAGATATCATGAAAAAATAACATGTGTCTATTTTTTGTAGCTGTTAAGGCTAAGGCCACATTTTTGTAGAGGCCGACAAATAGCTCTAAAACTTTGTGACCTATAAAAAAAAAATTAAATTAAATGCTTGAATATTTCCCAATGAGAGTATTTCATTAACGTTTCTTGTTTTAATAAATAATATTTGTAAGAAAACATTAGGCAATGAGAAATAATACAAACAAAAAAAGGTCACAATGATGAAAATTAAATCCCACAAAGGTCAATTATTCGTCTTTTTATGGTTTTTAAATCCATTGAATAAATAAGAAAGTAATAGAATACCTGTAGGCTTCTGAAACTGTTATTTTAATAAGGTAGGTTTGTAAATTTTGTAAGATTCAAGCGACTATAAACTAATTTGAAAATCCTATAAAATATCTCAATTATTTTTATCGTTTTAAATTAAAACTTTTTGCACAGCTAATATTGATTTACCGATAGAAATTTTTTAAAATAGTAGAAAAATTTGAACTGACCCTAGAAGATTACGTCATTGAGATTTTTTAGTTAAATTTTGATCTAAACTCCTGTAAAGGAATATTCATGATTAAAGGGTGTGTAACTCCTATGTTTAAAATCCCTATCAAAGGCTAATACACTGTCTACTTTATCTACTATCTAGGATAATATTGGAAACAAATGGTTCAATTTCCAATTTAAGCTATAAATCAATCACACTTTGAAAAGGTCATCTGATATGTGGATTAAACGAATATCGAAGATTTTATGGACTGAAACTGTTATCGAAGATTTAATGGACGAAATAACTATGTCGCGTACCTTGTCTCTGTGGTGAAAAGTTTTTCTCTGACATAAAACTAAAATTTATTATTTAAATTATAGAAGTAAGTTATTATTTTCACAAGAACTATTTCGAGATCAATTATCGTCCACTAAAGATTAAAAAAAAATGTATTTGAACTTGAGTGGAATAATAAAAAGTAATTTATTAACGGTTGATAGGTTGACTAATATATATATATATATATATATATATATATATATATATATATATATATATATATATATATATATATATCAAGTGAAACAAAATTATGTACATTTACGTAAAAGGATGTAAGAAACATTTTTTGAAAAAGTAAATTTACAGGACTATATCAAGGACAATGTATTGCAGTAAAAATGAGTATTGTTTTAATTATATCTTACACAAAGTTTGGGAATAATTTGTTTAAAAAATACTTTATAAATGTTAACTCATACATTCATTGTAATGTATACAAGAAGAGCAATATAAACAACATTTAAAGAAAGTCAATTTCTACAAAGTTAACAAACACCAATTATAATTTAGTAACTTTTAATTAAATAATTACAATTAATATAAATAAAATACGTCTACTACCACCTATTTTTGTCAGTTTGTCCTACAAATGTGTATTACCCTCCATCTCTAACCCCCCACCTTGAGTACACTACTGCATTCCAGTTGTATCTGGACACAATGCAGTGCTGACATCAAATGCTGAGCCAGAGTGCCTGCATTGACAGCACGCCAACAATGCACTCTGTAATAACGTTCCGCGATATAGAACATGATTCATTTTAAAGATTAATGTCGCCAAAATCACTTAAAGTTTAGAACAACATCGTTTGTCTGATTATTTAGTTTATCTAAAATCTAATTTATTATTACACTATTATTTAAAGACAAAAATTTTAAAGTACAATCTCCGAATACTATTTAATTTTATCTACACACGTAACCACAAATTATCATGTAAACATTTAGCTTTATATAACCCCTTTCGACGCATTATCAAATCTTAACATAACATCTACCGAGTTCATAACAGGGAACATTCCTATAATCACCTCATTTAATCAAAACGTAGGTGCTACTATGGGCGGTTGGCAATGTAATGGATTTTAGAGTGAATACATTGTAAGCTAGTAACTTTTATAGAAGATGGAATTAAATAATATTTGTTTTTACCGGAACCATCATAATCTATGTGATGGTACCATGCGATTGGTCCGATGTATAGATACCATCTAACAGTAGGTATTTGTTTCGTTTTGAAGTATAAATTACATCTATGGTCTAAAAGTAATATAAAGTAAAATAGAAATTGTTCTTTAAAGTTTTATATTTATTTACAATGTTTAATTAAACAAAAACTATAGTTTATAAATGCTATCGAAATAAGTTAATTGATTGATTTAAATTATTTTTAAAAAACCTTGGTGTTTAGGTCTAGTTGATGAAACCTTCAAATATGTATATTGTTCAGGTCGTACAGGTTTGCTTATATAGCGGCCAGTCAAGTAACCAAAACAGCTGGTTCCCAACACATATTCTCTGTCTGATTATCAATCGATATATATTCCTTTCTGGACTCAAAACCATTCTGTAATTTCTACTCTAACCCCAGGTTGCCAAACTTCGTACACTAGCTGACTGACTGTCGGTATATCATCCTTGTTAGGAGCCACTCACAAAACAGCTGGTTCCCAACCAACCTCCTGTGACTGATTGACTGACTGACTGTCGGTATATCATTATTTCTAATCACCAAACACATATCTTTACTTCCCAGTTCATGAAACAGCTACTCACCAATTTTCTAATTGACTAACTGTCCGTGTATCATCTTTACCAATCAAAACAGCTTGGATGCCAACCATTATTTTATGACTGACTGACTGTCTTTAGGTAGTCGTCCTTACAAAACCGGGAACCAGTGGCTTTAATTCATAGTCCATCAAACAAATTAGCTGAATGTCAACTATCCTTCTATGACTGAATGACTGTCTGTCGGTAATCGTCCTTACTAAACCCGGAACACGTCTCTTAATTTCATAGTCCAGCAAACAAATTAGCTGAGTGCCTACCATCCTTCTATGACTGAATGACTGTCTGTCGGTAATCGTCCTTACTAAACCCGGAACACGTCTCTTAATTTCATAGTCCAGCAAACAAATTAGCTGAATGTCAACTATCCTTCTATGACTGAATGACTGTCTGTCGGTAATCGTCCTTACTAAACCCGGAACACGGTCTCTTAATTTCATAGTCCAGCAAACAAATTAGCTGAATGCCAACTATCCTTCTATGACTGACTGACTGTCTGTCGGTAGTCGTCTTTACTAAACCCCGAACACTTGGCTTTAATTAATAGTCCAGCAAACAGTGTAAATTACAATTATGCTCAAAGGCCTAAGGTAAATAAAAGTATAACAGAAATTGTTCTTTTGAAGTTTTACATTTGATTTACAATGTTTCATAAAACAAAGAATTAGAGTTTAAAAATGTTATAGTTATAAATTAATTGACTGTGTCTGTGTGTTTTTTTAAAATTATTATCATTCAAACCTGTTTCGTGTTCAGGTGTTACAGGTTTTGCTTATATAGCGGGCATACAAGTAAACAAAAACCTGGTCCCCAACACACCTTCTCTGACTGATTAACTATCGATATAACGTCCTTCATTTACGCAAAACTATTCTGTGATTTCTACCTTAAGCCCAGGTTGGCTAACTTTCTGCACAAGCTGACTGACTCTCGGTAATCGTCCTTACTAAACCCGGAACACGTCTCTTAATTTCATAGTCCAGCAAACAAATTAACTGAATGTCAACTATCCTTCTATGACTGACTGACTGTCTGTCGGTAATCGTCCTTACTAAACCAGGAACACGTGTCTTTAATTCCTAGTCCAGCAGACAAAACAGCTGGTTTGCAATCCTCCCCTCTCTGCGACTGACTGAAACTAACTTCATGCTAAATAAATATCGAGTGGTTTTATTTCTATATTAAGTTTAACAATGTGCTTTCAGATCTGTTTAAATCGTGTAATAAATATTACGCCTAAAGCGTATTCCCTTGCAAGATCTTTGGAGGCTTTAGATAGAATTTGCTTCCATAAATTTTCAGAAGATATTTTCTCGTTCTCATCTGAATAGAACCAGTTGCAATGGAACCGTACGACAAAGTTTGCCTTTATTGCCGGGCTAAATTGCTTTTCCGATGACTTGTCTTACAGCTCATTTTGTATTCACTGAAGTGAACCTAACAACGGGGATTGCTTCGTATCACACGACGCACAGAGCATTTAATAATTATATTTCTGTTAATATATCTCAAGTAATTGTGTCTATTGTTATCAACGTTTCTAAAGAGAAAGCAAAGCATCAGTGACGTCGTTTTCTCTCCATCTTTCTATTCGCGTTAAAAGTTGTAACATTATTAGTAAACGCATTATTATTGTAAATTATTTGAACGCCTCAATTATTATCTAAGGCTTGGAAAATTTCTCCATCTCGAATGCAATACAAACAAGAAGGGAAAAGGAGATAAAATCAACAACAATGGACTGGCAAATTAGCTGAATGTCAACTATCCTTCTATGACTGAATGACTGTCTGTCGGTAAACGTCCTTACTAAACCCGGAACACGTCTCTTAATTTCATAGTCCAGCAAACAAATTAGCTGAGTGCCTACCATCCTTCTATGACTGAATGACTGTCTGTCGGTAATCGTCCTTACTAAACCCGGAACACGTCTCTTAATTTCATAGTCCAGCAAACAAATTAGCTGAATGTCAACTATCCTTCTATGACTGAATGACTGTCTGTCGGTAATCGTCCTTACTAAACCCGGAACACGTCTCTTAATTTCATAGTCCAGCAAACAAATTAGCTGAATGCCAACTATCCTTCTATGACTGACTGACTGTCTGCCGGTAGTCGTCTTTACTAAACCCCGAACACTTGGCTTTAATTAATAGTCCAGCAAACAGTGTAAATTACAATTATGCTCAAAGGCCTAAGGTAAATAAAAGTATAACAGAAATTGTTCTTTTGAAGTTTAACATTTGATTTACAATGTTTCATAAAACAAAGAATTAGAGTTTAAAAATGTTATAGTTATAAATTAATTGACTGTGTCTGTGTGTTTTTTTAAAATTATTATCATTCAAACCTGTTTCGTGTTCAGGTGTTACAGGTTTTGCTTATATAGCGGGCATACAAGTAAACAAAAACCTGGTCCCCAACACACCTTCTCTGACTGATTAACTATCGATATAACGTCCTTCATTTACGCAAAACTATTCTGTGATTTCTACCTTAAGCCCAGGTTGGCTAACTTTCTGCACAAGCTGACTGACTCTCGGTAATCGTCCTTACTAAACCCGGAACACGTCTCTTAATTTCATAGTCCAGCAAACAAATTAACTGAATGTCAACTATCCTTCTATGACTGACTGACTGTCTGTCGGTAATCGTCCTTACTAAACCAGGAACACGTGTCTTTAATTCCTAGTCCAGCAGACAAAACAGCTGGTTTGCAATCCTCCCCTCTCTGCGACTGACTGAAACTAACTTCATGCTAAATAAATATCGAGTGGTTTTATTTCTATATTAAGTTTAACAATGTGCTTTCAGATCTGTTTAAATCGTGTAATAAATATTACGCCTAAAGCGTATTCCCTTGCAAGATCTTTGGAGGCTTTAGATAGAATTTGCTTCCATAAATTTTCAGAAGATATTTTCTCGTTCTCATCTGAATAGAACCAGTTGCAATGGAACCGTACGACAAAGTTTGCCTTTATTGCCGGGCTAAATTGCTTTTCCGATGACTTGTCTTACAGCTCATTTTGTATTCACTGAAGTGAACCTAACAACGGGGATTGCTTCGTATCACACGACGCACAGAGCATTTAATAATTATATTTCTGTTAATATATCTCAAGTAATTGTGTCTATTGTTATCAACGTTTCTAAAGAGAAAGCAAAGCATCAGTGACGTCGTTTTCTCTCCATCTTTCTATTCGCGTTAAAAGTTGTAACATTATTAGTAAACGCATTATTATTGTAAATTATTTGAACGCCTCAATTATTATCTAAGGCTTGGAAAATTTCTCCATCTCGAATGCAATACAAACAAGAAGGGAAAAGGAGATAAAATCAACAACAATGGACTGGCAAATTAGCTGAATGTCAACTATCCTTCTATGACTGAATGACTGTCTGTCGGTAAACGTCCTTACTAAACCCGGAACACGTCTCTTAATTTCATAGTCCAGCAAACAAATTAGCTGAGTGCCTACCATCCTTCTATGACTGAATGACTGTCTGTCGGTAATCGTCCTTACTAAACCCGGAACACGTCTCTTAATTTCATAGTCCAGCAAACAAATTAGCTGAATGTCAACTATCCTTCTATGACTGAATGACTGTCTGTCGGTAATCGTTATTACTAAACCCGGAACACGTCTCTTAATTTCATAGTCCAGCAAACAAATTAGCTGAATGCCAACTATCCTTCTATGACTGACTGACTGTCTGTCGGTAGTCGTCTTTACTAAACCCCGAACACTTGGCTTTAATTAATAGTCCAGCAAACAGTGTAAATTACAATTATGCTCAAAGGCCTAAGGTAAATAAAAGTATAACAGAAATTGTTCTTTTGAAGTTTAACATTTGATTTACAATGTTTCATAAAACAAAGAATTAGAGTTTAAAAATGTTATAGTTATAAATTAATTGACTGTGTCTGTGTGTTTTTTTAAAATTATTATCATTCAAACCTGTTTCGTGTTCAGGTGTTACAGGTTTTGCTTATATAGCGGGCATACAAGTAAACAAAAACCTGGTCCCCAACACACCTTCTCTGACTGATTAACTATCGGTATAACGTCCTTCATTTACGCAAAACTATTCTGTGATTTCTACCTTAAGCCCAGGTTGGCTAACTTTCTGCACAAGCTGACTGACTCTCGGTAATCGTCCTTACTAAACCCGGAACACGTGTCTTAATTTCATAGTCCAGCAAACAAATTAACTGAATGTCAACTATCCTTCTATGACTGACTGACTGTCTGTCGGTAATCGTCCTTACTAAACCCGGAACACGTCTCTTAATTTCATAGTCCAGCAAACAAATTAGCTGAGTGCCTACCATCCTTCTATGACTGAATGACTGTCTGTCGGTAATCGTCCTTACTAAACCCGGAACACGTCTCTTAATTTCATAGTCCAGCAAACAAATTAGCTGAATGTCAACTATCCTTCTATGACTGAATGACTGTCTGTCGGTAATCGTCCTTACTAAACCCGGAACACGTCACTTAATTTCATAGTCCAGCAAACAAATTAGCTGAATGTCAACTATCCTTCTATGACTGAATGACTGTCTGTCGGTAATCGTCCTTACTAAACCCGGAACACGTCTCTTAATTTCATAGTCCAGCAAACAAATTAGCTGAGTGCCTACCATCCTTCTATGACTGAATGACTGTCTGTCGGTAATCGTCCTTACTAAACCCGGAACACGTCTCTTAATTTCATAGTCCAGCAAACAAATTAGCTGAATGTCAACTATCCTTCTATGACGGAATGACTGTCTGTCGGTAATCGTCCTTACTAAACCCGGAACACGGTCTCTTAATTTCATAGTCCAGCAAACAAATTAGCTGAATGCCAACTATCCTTCTATGACTGACTGACTGTCTGTCGGTAGTCGTCTTTACTAAACCCCGAACACTTGGCTTTAATTAATAGTCCAGCAAACAGTGTAAATTACAATTATGCTCAAAGGCCTAAGGTAAATAAAAGTATAACAGAAATTGTTCTTTTGAAGTTTTACATTTGATTTACAATGTTTCATAAAACAAAGAATTAGAGTTTAAAAATGTTATAGTTATAAATTAATTGACTGTGTCTGTGTGTTTTTTTAAAATTATTATCATTCAAACCTGTTTCGTGTTCAGGTGTTACAGGTTTTGCTTATATAGCGGGCATACAAGTAAACAAAAACCTGGTCCCCAACACACCTTCTCTGACTGATTAACTATCGGTATAACGTCCTTCATTTACGCAAAACTATTCTGTGATTTCTACCTTAAGCCCAGGTTGGCTAACTTTCTGCACAAGCTGACTGACTCTCGGTAATCGTCCTTACTAAACCCGGAACACGTCTCTTAATTTCATAGTCCAGCAAACAAATTAACTGAATGTCAACTATCCTTCTATGACTGACTGACTGTCTGTCGGTAATCGTCCTTACTAAACCAGGAACACGTGTCTTTAATTCCTAGTCCAGCAGACAAAACAGCTGGTTTGCAATCCTCCCCTCTCTGCGACTGACTGAAACTAACTTCATGCTAAATAAATATCGAGTGGTTTTATTTCTATATTAAGTTTAACAATGTGCTTTCAGATCTGTTTAAATCGTGTAATAAATATTACGCCTAAAGCGTATTCCCTTGCAAGATCTTTGGAGGCTTTAGATAGAATTTGCTTCCATAAATTTTCAGAAGATATTTTCTCGTTCTCATCTGAATAGAACCAGTTGCAATGGAACCGTACGACAAAGTTTGCCTTTATTGCCGGGCTAAATTGCTTTTCCGATGACTTGTCTTACAGCTCATTTTGTATTCACTGAAGTGAACCTAACAACGGGGATTGCTTCGTATCACACGACGCACAGAGCATTTAATAATTATATTTCTGTTAATATATCTCAAGTAATTGTGTCTATTGTTATCAACGTTTCTAAAGAGAAAGCAAAGCATCAGTGACGTCGTTTTCTCTCCATCTTTCTATTCGCGTTAAAAGTTGTAACATTATTAGTAAACGCATTATTATTGTAAATTATTTGAACGCCTCAATTATTATCTAAGGCTTGGAAAATTTCTCCATCTCGAATGCAATACAAACAAGAAGGGAAAAGGAGATAAAATCAACAACAATGGACTGGCAAATTAGCTGAATGTCAACTATCCTTCTATGACTGAATGACTGTCTGTCGGTAAACGTCCTTACTAAACCCGGAACACGTCTCTTAATTTCATAGTCCAGCAAACAAATTAGCTGAGTGCCTACCATCCTTCTATGACTGAATGACTGTCTGTCGGTAATCGTCCTTACTAAACCCGGAACACGTCTCTTAATTTCATAGTCCAGCAAACAAATTAGCTGAATGTCAACTATCCTTCTATGACTGAATGACTGTCTGTCGGTAATCGTCCTTACTAAACCCGGAACACGTCTCTTAATTTCATAGTCCAGCAAACAAATTAGCTGAATGCCAACTATCCTTCTATGACTGACTGACTGTCTGTCGGTAGTCGTCTTTACTAAACCCCGAACACTTGGCTTTAATTAATAGTCCAGCAAACAGTGTAAATTACAATTATGCTCAAAGGCCTAAGGTAAATAAAAGTATAACAGAAATTGTTCTTTTGAAGTTTAACATTTGATTTACAATGTTTCATAAAACAAAGAATTAGAGTTTAAAAATGTTATAGTTATAAATTAATTGACTGTGTCTGTGTGTTTTTTTAAAATTATTATCATTCAAACCTGTTTCGTGTTCAGGTGTTACAGGTTTTGCTTATATAGCGGGCATACAAGTAAACAAAAACCTGGTCCCCAACACACCTTCTCTGACTGATTAACTATCGATATAACGTCCTTCATTTACGCAAAACTATTCTGTGATTTCTACCTTAAGCCCAGGTTGGCTAACTTTCTGCACAAGCTGACTGACTCTCGGTAATCGTCCTTACTAAACCCGGAACACGTGTCTTAATTTCATAGTCCAGCAAACAAATTAACTGAATGTCAACTATCCTTCTATGACTGACTGACTGTCTGTCGGTAATCGTCCTTACTAAACCCGGAACACGTCTCTTAATTTCATAGTCCAGCAAACAAATTAGCTGAGTGCCTACCATCCTTCTATGACTGAATGACTGTCTGTCGGTAATCGTCCTTACTAAACCCGGAACACGTCTCTTAATTTCATAGTCCAGCAAACAAATTAGCTGAATGTCAACTATCCTTCTATGACTGAATGACTGTCTGTCGGTAATCGTCCTTACTAAACCCGGAACACGTCACTTAATTTCATAGTCCAGCAAACAAATTAGCTGAATGTCAACTATCCTTCTATGACTGAATGACTGTCTGTCGGTAATCGTCCTTACTAAACCCGGAACACGTCTCTTAATTTCATAGTCCAGCAAACAAATTAGCTGAGTGCCTACCATCCTTCTATGACTGAATGACTGTCTGTCGGTAATCGTCCTTACTAAACCCGGAACACGTCTCTTAATTTCATAGTCCAGCAAACAAATTAGCTGAATGTCAACTATCCTTCTATGACTGAATGACTGTCTGTCGGTAATCGTCCTTACTAAACCCGGAACACGGTCTCTTAATTTCATAGTCCAGCAAACAAATTAGCTGAATGCCAACTATCCTTCTATGACTGACTGACTGTCTGTCGGTAGTCGTCTTTACTAAACCCCGAACACTTGGCTTTAATTAATAGTCCAGCAAACAGTGTAAATTACAATTATGCTCAAAGGCCTAAGGTAAATAAAAGTATAACAGAAATTGTTCTTTTGAAGTTTTACATTTGATTTACAATGTTTCATAAAACAAAGAATTAGAGTTTAAAAATGTTATAGTTATAAATTAATTGACTGTGTCTGTGTGTTTTTTTAAAATTATTATCATTCAAACCTGTTTCGTGTTCAGGTGTTACAGGTTTTGCTTATATAGCGGGCATACAAGTAAACAAAAACCTGGTCCCCAACACACCTTCTCTGACTGATTAACTATCGGTATAACGTCCTTCATTTACGCAAAACTATTCTGTGATTTCTACCTTAAGCCCAGGTTGGCTAACTTTCTGCACAAGCTGACTGACTCTCGGTAATCGTCCTTACTAAACCCGGAACACGTCTCTTAATTTCATAGTCCAGCAAACAAATTAACTGAATGTCAACTATCCTTCTATGACTGACTGACTGTCTGTCGGTAATCGTCCTTACTAAACCAGGAACACGTGTCTTTAATTCCTAGTCCAGCAGACAAAACAGCTGGTTTGCAATCCTCCCCTCTCTGCGACTGACTGAAACTAACTTCATGCTAAATAAATATCGAGTGGTTTTATTTCTATATTAAGTTTAACAATGTGCTTTCAGATCTGTTTAAATCGTGTAATAAATATTACGCCTAAAGCGTATTCCCTTGCAAGATCTTTGGAGGCTTTAGATAGAATTTGCTTCCATAAATTTTCAGAAGATATTTTCTCGTTCTCATCTGAATAGAACCAGTTGCAATGGAACCGTACGACAAAGTTTGCCTTTATTGCCGGGCTAAATTGCTTTTCCGATGACTTGTCTTACAGCTCATTTTGTATTCACTGAAGTGAACCTAACAACGGGGATTGCTTCGTATCACACGACGCACAGAGCATTTAATAATTATATTTCTGTTAATATATCTCAAGTAATTGTGTCTATTGTTATCAACGTTTCTAAAGAGAAAGCAAAGCATCAGTGACGTCGTTTTCTCTCCATCTTTCTATTCGCGTTAAAAGTTGTAACATTATTAGTAAACGCATTATTATTGTAAATTATTTGAACGCCTCAATTATTATCTAAGGCTTGGAAAATTTCTCCATCTCGAATGCAATACAAACAAGAAGGGAAAAGGAGATAAAATCAACAACAATGGACTGGCAAATTAGCTGAATGTCAACTATCCTTCTATGACTGAATGACTGTCTGTCGGTAAACGTCCTTACTAAACCCGGAACACGTCTCTTAATTTCATAGTCCAGCAAACAAATTAGCTGAGTGCCTACCATCCTTCTATGACTGAATGACTGTCTGTCGGTAATCGTCCTTACTAAACCCGGAACACGTCTCTTAATTTCATAGTCCAGCAAACAAATTAGCTGAATGTCAACTATCCTTCTATGACTGAATGACTGTCTGTCGGTAATCGTCCTTACTAAACCCGGAACACGTCTCTTAATTTCATAGTCCAGCAAACAAATTAGCTGAATGCCAACTATCCTTCTATGACTGACTGACTGTCTGTCGGTAGTCGTCTTTACTAAACCCCGAACACTTGGCTTTAATTAATAGTCCAGCAAACAGTGTAAATTACAATTATGCTCAAAGGCCTAAGGTAAATAAAAGTATAACAGAAATTGTTCTTTTGAAGTTTAACATTTGATTTACAATGTTTCATAAAACAAAGAATTAGAGTTTAAAAATGTTATAGTTATAAATTAATTGACTGTGTCTGTGTGTTTTTTTAAAATTATTATCATTCAAACCTGTTTCGTGTTCAGGTGTTACAGGTTTTGCTTATATAGCGGGCATACAAGTAAACAAAAACCTGGTCCCCAACACACCTTCTCTGACTGATTAACTATCGATATAACGTCCTTCATTTACGCAAAACTATTCTGTGATTTCTACCTTAAGCCCAGGTTGGCTAACTTTCTGCACAAGCTGACTGACTCTCGGTAATCGTCCTTACTAAACCCGGAACACGTGTCTTAATTTCATAGTCCAGCAAACAAATTAACTGAATGTCAACTATCCTTCTATGACTGACTGACTGTCTGTCGGTAATCGTCCTTACTAAACCCGGAACACGTCTCTTAATTTCATAGTCCAGCAAACAAATTAGCTGAGTGCCTACCATCCTTCTATGACTGAATGACCGTCTGTCGGTAATCGTCCTTACTAAACCCGGAACACGTCTCTTAATTTCATAGTCCAGCAAACAAATTAGCTGAATGTCAACTATCCTTCTATGACTGAATGACTGTCTGTCGGTAATCGTCCTTACTAAACCCGGAACACGTCTCTTAATTTCATAGTCCAGCAAACAAATTAGCTGAATGTCAACTATCCTTCTATGACTGAATGACTGTCTGTCGGTAATCGTCCTTACTAAACCCGTAACACGTCTCTTAATTTCATAGTCCAGCAAACAAATTTGCTGAGTGCCTACCATCCTTCTATGACTGAATGACTGTCTGTCGGTAATCGTCCTTACTAAACCCGGAACACGTCTCTTAATTTCATAGTCCAGCAAACAAATTAGCTGAATGTCAACTATCCTTCTATGACTGAATGACTGTCTGTCGGTAATCGTCCTTACTAAACCCGGAACACGGTCTCTTAATTTCATAGTCCAGCAAACAAATTAGCTGAATGCCAACTATCCTTCTATGACTGACTGACTGTCTGTCGGTAGTCGTCTTTACTAAATCCCGAACACTTGGCTTTAATTAATAGTCCAGCAAACAGTGTAAATTACAATTATGCTCAAAGGCCTAAGGTAAATAAAAGTATAACAGAAATTGTTCTTTTGAAGTTTTACATTTGATTTACAATGTTTCATAAAACAAAGAATTAGAGTTTAAAAATGTTATAGTTATAAATTAATTGACTGTGTCTGTGTGTTTTTTTAAAATTATTATCATTCAAACCTGTTTCGTGTTCAGGTGTTACAGGTTTTGCTTATATAGCGGGCATACAAGTAAACAAAAACCTGGTCCCCAACACACCTTCTCTGACTGATTAACTATCGATATAACGTCCTTCATTTACGCAAAACTATTCTGTGATTTCTACCTTAAGCCCAGGTTGGCTAACTTTCTGCACAAGCTGACTGACTCTCGGTAATCGTCCTTACTAAACCCGGAACACGTCTCTTAATTTCATAGTCCAGCAAACAAATTAACTGAATGTCAACTATCCTTCTATGACTGACTGACTGTCTGTCGGTAATCGTCCTTACTAAACCAGGAACACGTGTCTTTAATTCCTAGTCCAGCAGACAAAACAGCTGGTTTGCAATCCTCCCCTCTCTGCGACTGACTGAAACTAACTTCATGCTAAATAAATATCGAGTGGTTTTATTTCTATATTAAGTTTAACAATGTGCTTTCAGATCTGTTTATATCGTGTAATAAATATTACGCCTAAAGCGTATTCCCTTGCAAGATCTTTGGAGGCTTTAGATAGAATTTGCTTCCATAAATTTTCAGAAGATATTTTCTCGTTCTCATCTGAATAGAACCAGTTGCAATGGAACCGTACGACAAAGTTTGCCTTTATTGCCGGGCTAAATTGCTTTTCCGATGACTTGTCTTACAGCTCATTTTGTATTCACTGAAGTGAACCTAACAACGGGGATTGCTTCGTATCACACGACGCACAGAGCATTTAATAATTATATTTCTGTTAATATATCTCAAGTAATTGTGTCTATTGTTATCAACGTTTCTAAAGAGAAAGCAAAGCATCAGTGACGTCGTTTTCTCTCCATCTTTCTATTCGCGTTAAAAGTTGTAACATTATTAGTAAACGCATTATTATTGTAAATTATTTGAACGCCTCAATTATTATCTAAGGCTTGGAAAATTTCTCCATCTCGAATGCAATACAAACAAGAAGGGAAAAGGAGATAAAATCAACAACAATGGACTGGCAAATTAGCTGAATGTCAACTATCCTTCTATGACTGAATGACTGTCTGTCGGTAAACGTCCTTACTAAACCCGGAACACGTCTCTTAATTTCATAGTCCAGCAAACAAATTAGCTGAGTGCCTACCATCCTTCTATGACTGAATGACTGTCTGTCGGTAATCGTCCTTACTAAACCCGGAACACGTCTCTTAATTTCATAGTCCAGCAAACAAATTAGCTGAATGTCAACTATCCTTCTATGACTGAATGACTGTCTGTCGGTAATCGTCCTTACTAAACGAGGAACACGTCTCTTAATTTCATAGTCCAGCAAACAAATTAGCTGAATGCCAACTATCCTTCTATGACTGACTGACTGTCTGTCGGTAGTCGTCTTTACTAAACCCCGAACACTTGGCTTTAATTAATAGTCCAGCAAACAGTGTAAATTACAATTATGCTCAAAGGCCTAAGGTAAATAAAAGTATAACAGAAATTGTTCTTTTGAAGTTTTACATTTGATTTACAATGTTTCATAAAACAAAGAATTAGAGTTTAAAAATGTTATAGTTATAAATTAATTGACTGTGTCTGTGTGTTTTTTTAAAATTATTATCATTCAAACCTGTTTCGTGTTCAGGTGTTACAGGTTTTGCTTATATAGCGGGCATACAAGTAAACAAAAACCTGGTCCCCAACACACCTTCTCTGACTGATTAACTATCGATATAACGTCCTTCATTTACGCAAAACTATTCTGTGATTTCTACCCTAAACCCAGGTTGGCAAACTTTCTACACAAGCTGACTGACTCTCGGTCTATCGCCCTTACTAAACCCGGAACACGTCTCTTAATTTCATAGTCCAGCAAACAAATTAGCTGAATGCCAACTATCCTTCTATGACTGACTGACTGTCTGTCGGTAGTCGTCTTTACTAAACCCCGAACACTTGGCTTTAATTAATAGTCCAGCAAACAGTGTAAATTACAATTATGCTCAAAGGCCTAAGGTAAATAAAAGTATAACAGAAATTGTTCTTTTGAAGTTTTACATTTGATTTACAATGTTTCATAAAACAAAGAATTAGAGTTTAAAAATGTTATAGTTATAAATTAATTGACTGTGTCTGTGTGTTTTTTTAAAATTATTATCATTCAAACCTGTTTCGTGTTCAGGTGTTACAGGTTTTGCTTATATAGCGGGCATACAAGTAAACAAAAACCTGGTCCCCAACACACCTTCTCTGACTGATTAACTATCGATATAACGTCCTTCATTTACGCAAAACTATTCTGTGATTTCTACCTTAAGCCCAGGTTGGCTAACTTTCTGCACAAGCTGACTGACTCTCGGTAATCGTCCTTACTAAACCCGGAACACGTCTCTTAATTTCATAGTCCAGCAAACAAATTAACTGAATGTCAACTATCCTTCTATGACTGACTGACTGTCTGTCGGTAGTCGTCTTTACTAAACCCCGAACACTTGGCTTTAATTAATAGTCCAGCAAACAGTGTAAATTACAATTATGCTCAAAGGCCTAAGGTAAATAAAAGTATAACAGAAATTGTTCTTTTGAAGTTTTACATTTGATTTACAATGTTTCATAAAACAAAGAATTAGAGTTTAAAAGTGTTATAGTTATAAATTAATTGACTGTGTCTGTGTGGTTTTTAAAATTATTATCATTCAAACCTGTTTCGTGTTCAGGTGTTACAGGTTTTGCTTATATAGCGGGCATACAAGTAAACAAAAACCTGGTCCCCAACACACCTTCTCTGACTGATTAACTATCGATATAACGTCCTTCATTTACGCAAAACTATTCTGTGATTTCTACCTTAAGCCCAGGTTGGCTAACTTTCTGCACAAGCTGACTGACTCTCGGTAATCGTCCTTACTAAACCCGGAACACGTCTCTTAATTTCATAGTCCAGCAAACAAATTAACTGAATGTCAACTATCCTTCTATGACTGACTGACTGTCTGTCGGTAATCGTCCTTACTAAACCAGGAACACGTGTCTCTAATTCTTAGTCCAGCAGACAAAACAGCTGGTTTGCAATCCTCCCCTCTCTGCGACTGACTGAAACTAACTTCATGCTAAATAAATATCGAGTGGTTTTATTTCTATATTAAGTTTAGCAATGTGCTTTCTGATCTGTTAAAATCGTGTAATAAATATTGCGCCTAAAGCGTATTCCCTTGCAAGATCTTTGGAGGCTTTAGATAGAATTTGCTTCCATAAATTTTCAGAAGATATTTTCTCGTTTTCATCTGAATAGAACCAGTTGCAATAGAACCGCACGACAAAGTTTGCCTTTATTGCCGGGCTAAATTGCTTTTCCGATGACTTGTCTTACAGCTCATTTTGTATTCACTGAAGTGAACCTAACAACGGGGATTGCTTCGTATCACACGACGCACAGAGCATTTAATAATTATATTTCTGTTAATATATCTCAAGTAATTGTGTCTATTGTTATCAACGTTTCTAAAGAGAAAGCAAAGCATCAGTGACGTCGTTTTCTCTCCATCTTTCTATTCGCGTTAAAAGTTGTAACATTATTAGTAAACGCATTATTATTGTAAATTATTTGAACGCCTCAATTATTATCTAAGGCTTGGAAAATTTCTCCATCTCGAATGCAATACAAACAAGAAGGGAAAAGGAGATAAAATCAACAACAATGGACTGGCAAATTAGCTGAATGTCAACTATCCTTCTATGACTGAATGACTGTCTGTCGGTAATCGTCCTTACTAAACCCGGAACACGTCTCTTAATTTCATAGTCCAGCAAACAAATTAGCTGAGTGCCTACCATCCTTCTATGACTGAATGACTGTCTGTCGGTAATCGTCCTTACTAAACCCGGAACACGTCTCTTAATTTCATAGTCCAGCAAACAAATTAGCTGAATGTCAACTATCCTTCTATGACTGAATGACTGTCTGTCGGTAATCGTCCTTACTAAACCCGGAACACGTCTCTTAATTTCATAGTCCAGCAAACAAATTAGCTGAATGCCAACTATCCTTCTATGACTGACTGACTGTCTGTCGGTAGTCGTCTTTACTAAACCCCGAACACTTGGCTTTAATTAATAGTCCAGCAAACAGTGTAAATTACAATTATGCTCAAAGGCCTAAGGTAAATAAAAGTATAACAGAAATTGTTCTTTTGAAGTTTTACATTTGATTTACAATGTTTCATAAAACAAAGAATTAGAGTTTAAAAATGTTATAGTTATAAATTAATTGACTGTGTCTGTGTGTTTTTTTAAAATTATTATCATTCAAACCTGTTTCGTGTTCAGGTGTTACAGGTTTTGCTTATATAGCGGGCATACAAGTAAACAAAAACCTGGTCCCCAACACACCTTCTCTGACTGATTAACTATCGATATAACGTCCTTCATTTACGCAAAACTATTCTGTGATTTCTACCTTAAGCCCAGGTTGGCTAACTTTCTGCACAAGCTGACTGACTCTCGGTAATCGTCCTTACTAAACCCGGAACACGTCTCTTAATTTCATAGTCCAGCAAACAAATTAACTGAATGTCAACTATCCTTCTATGACTGACTGACTGTCTGTCGGTAATCGTCCTTACTAAACCAGGAACACGTGTCTTTAATTCCTAGTCCAGCAGACAAAACAGCTGGTTTGCAATCCTCCCCTCTCTGCGACTGACTGAAACTAACTTCATGCTAAATAAATATCGAGTGGTTTTATTTCTATATTAAGTTTAGCAATGTGCTTTCTGATCTGTTAAAATCGTGTAATAAATATTAACCCCAAAGCGCATTCTCTTGCAAGGGCTTTGGAGGCTTTAGATAGAATTTGCTTCCATAAATTTTCAGAAGATATTTTCTCGTTCTCATCTGAATAGAACCAGTTGCAATAGAACCGTACGACAAAGTTTGCCTTTATTGCCGGGCTAAATTGCTTTTCCGATGACTTGTCTTACAGCTCATTTTGTATTCACTGAAGCGAACCTAACAACGGGGATTGCTTCATATCGCACGACGCACAGAGCATTTAATAATTATATTTCTGTTAATATATCTCAAGTAATTGTGTCTATTGTTATCAACGTTTCTAAAGCGAAAGAAAAGCATCAGTGGCGGCGTTTTCTCTCCATCTTTCTATTCGCGTTAAAAGTTGTAACATTATTAGTAAACGCATTATTATTGTAAATTATTTGAACGCCTCAATTATTATCTAAGGCTTGGAAAATTTCTCCATCTCGAATGCAATACAAACAAGAAGGGAAAAGGAGATAAAATCAACAACAATGGACTTATTTCTACTGTTACAGGTATTAAATGCTGATTATGAAAACAAAATGTTAGTATTTTGATAGGGGGTGTATTTTTAAGTGGTAGAGGGTGCTCAAACCCCGTTGTGAACTTTTTTAAAATTTAAGTCATTCAAAAACGTGTCAACGAAGAAAATATTGTATTATATATATTTACATACACACACATATATATATATATATATATATATATATATATATATATATATATATATATATTACAACATAAACATATGAGGCATATGGTATAAATTTATTTATTATTCAAAATAATAATAATAATGAGTAGAAATATTAAGAAAGGAGTGACCGATGGTAGCTTACTAAAGTACCGACAAAAATGACTTAACCATTGTTATATTTCAATTCTGGTCATAAACCTGCGAGGGACACCTATTGGCAAAAGTATTCTAAGATATGAGTATTTCGGAAAACCAAGAATAGCATGTTAATCTAATTGTGAAGATGCGTGAGAACCACCGAAGTAGGTGAAATACGTGAGGGGGATATTATGGTTGTTCTTAAAAACTAAAGTCATCTGGCAATGGGACCAAATTTTTTGGAGATCTTCGAAGAGCGCAGGCGTATTTTGGGGCGGGGGTAAAACTAAAAAACGGGGAATTTGATTGAGAAGAGATAATTGTTAATTATTTATGTGTAAAAGTTTAAAATAGCGACGAGAATGAATTATTCAGATAATGAAGAAAATAGGGAAGTAAGTTAATTATTGTGTAAACGTGCAGTGAAGCAGTTAACGCAACGGTTTCAGGAGTTCCAGAAACGCAACAAGTACAATCTTTCTGATAATAGATTCAGCCAACAGAGATTTATAAATTAGTAAATTCAGAACCAATTTAAGAAAGAGCATTCTAACACTGTATTTATTAAACTTTATTGTATTAAAATTAAAAAACCTCAAGAGTCCACCTTTTTAGTAACTGTAGTATTAGTTAAGCAATCAATCTTTATCACTGTATCGTATTAATGTAGTTTGGTATAATTTACAATAATTGGAGGTAAGATGAATAAATGTAGGTGATGTTAAATTTATATGAATGTTTGATTTTTAGAAACCTGGAGATGTGACTACAGAAAGGTAAGGTAATTATAATACAATCTAAAGGTAAACCATTTAATTATAACAATATATATATATATATATATATATATATATATATATATATATACATATATATATATATGTGTGTGTGTGTGTGTGTGTGTGTGTGTGTGTGTGTGTGTGTGTGTGTGTGTGTGTGTGTGTGTGTGTGTGTAACACGTTCGTTTTTTGTGTGTATTTGAATACATTTTTCCAATCTTTTCCTTTAAGAACAATAATGACATAAATAATCAAAAAAGATTTATTCATATTGAAAAGCAATTGTGTTCACAATGTTTCATCACATAAAGACTAAAAAGGTAATTCATCTTCCGTACGTCAAACTCCAACAACAAAACACCTGAATCCCAGCAGTGGGGCCTACGAGGGTAATTGTTTCAAGTAATCATTCTGAAACTCATTGCACTGCACATGCTCCCTTATTAAGGGATAAGTGTAGGAATATAATGTCAATTTCAATGCAGGTTTTTGTAATTTCACTGAAATATGTATGTACAAGCTGTGCCAGAGAAGCCAGTGTTTGCTAAGAACAGATTCTTTTAGTTTTAAAAATTCATATCTTTATAGTGAATCAAATTGTCAATATTTGTCTTTTTAAAAAATATTTTGTAACATTAAAAAGAAATGTTTTCCAAAATAAGAAAAAATAAATTCGTGACCGTTCTTAGAAATTATAAATTATTGAAAAAATATGTGAAATAAAAACTAAAAGTAAGTTACATATTGTAATAGCTTGG
Organism: Prosapia bicincta; assembly: GCA_036971475.1. NCBI lineage: Eukaryota > Metazoa > Arthropoda > Insecta > Hemiptera > Cercopidae > Prosapia > Prosapia bicincta. Next base: position 201,159,033 of record JBAIZL010000001.1, on the reverse strand, counting down.
ATGTTCAAAAGATACAAAAATAAGAATCAATAAATATACATAAAGAAACTCATGTGAGGACTAAACTTTTTCCCCCTGGCAAAAAACCAATTTTGCTTATCATCGCCAATCAACGGAAGTGACTGACATGAAATATTTTAAAGAAACCAATAAATATTAAATAACCAAAATACAAAACCTAACAAATAAATATAATTCAACAAGAAACTATGTAAAGAATAGCTTATAACACTTAATAACAATATAACAATAAATATGTAACAATAATTGTACAACTAAAAATAACTATAAAATTATAAAACAATAAATAACAAAATAAGAACAAAAAACAATATAACAGTAAATATTTATAACAATAAATAAAGCCTAACTATAGGTAACAATTAATAGTTATCAATAGCACTATAGCAAAACCATAAAATATATGAAATTTAAATAAATAAACAATGTACACAAAACACACACTCAAAGAAAACATAATATTTTTAAACATTAAATTTCAAAAATTATGTTAAAAAATGTAAGAGAGTGATTGCTCGGTCATTGGCGATCTTCATTACACATCAAATATTCATGAGTTGCAAAAGAGTAGCCACCACGTCCTCCCTATTTTTTAACGAATAGAAAATCTCCATGGACGGACGGTATCCTTAATTTCCCTCAGCTTATTCTGATTTACGGTATGCATTCGTCATTTCAAGAAGGGAACCATAAATGTTTCGCAACATATATATAATCAGATGCCATAACTTGTTGAGTATTAGGCACCAAACTTGTAGCATTCTTCGCCGCTTCATCCGCTTTTGTGTTTCCGAGTATTCCGCAGTGTCCAGGAACCCAACAAAATGTTAACCCCACACCTCTCAATTGAAGCCTGTGTACAGCACAAAAAATATCTCCAACTAAAGGATTAACAGAGAAAACATCCTGAAGAGCCTTAAGAGCACTTTTGGAATCAGATCAAAAAAGATAGAGGGAAGATCGAGATTGAATGACAGATAACGTTTTGAAAATGGCAAATAGTACTGCCTTAAAAACACTGCAAACTGAGGGCAGTCCTACGTGTAACTACATCCCGAAGCATAAAACGCACACCCAACGCCATGTCCCCTTTTGACCCATCTTGTAAATAATTCCACTGCCTTTGTGGGAGTTGTATATTGTCAACAAAAATTCCTGGTGGTAAACCACATTAGGAGTATTGTGTTTTATGTAACTGGACAAAGAAAAATCGAAACGTGATGTTTTTATTATCCATGGAGGTATATAGCACATTGATCGTTCAAACACTGTAGGTAGTTGCAACTCAAGGTTATCCAAAGTTCTTAACTTTCGTATGCCGAATGGAGCGGTCGAACGTTGACGTGTATGGTAAACTTGATTTAGAATGTTATTGAAGACTATTTTTAATGACGGGTGATTAGGTTTGATTTGAAGACCAGAAATGTAAGATATTTGTAGCATCTGATGTCGTCTAGAAAGGGCAGGTCCCCCAGCTTCGACAAGAAGACTAAGGACTGGGCTAGTTCTGAATGCACCAGTAGCAAGTCTAAGTCCAAAGGTGAGGGTTGGAATCAAGAATTTTCAGAACTGTAGGTAGTACTGATGAATAGACTTGACAGACATAATCTATGGGCGATCTAACGACTGCGCGATAAAAATCGAAGCAGGGTTCTGTCAGCTCCCCAATTCGTACCACTAAAGACTCTTAACATATACAATTTCTTGCTGCATTTCACCTTCAAATCACGAACACGAGAGATCCATGGAAGTATTTTATCAAATAAAAGACCTAAGATTTGAACACCGTCCGTGGTTTGAAGGTGAACTACATCAAAATAAAGGATAGGCTGGTGGTGTTGCCTACGACGACTAAATGCTACACATTGGGTCTTCGAAATAGAGAACTTAAAGCCTGTAGTTCTTGACCATTCCTCTAATCTGGGTATAACTAACTGCAAAGATCTTTCCGCGGTTGAGATATAACGAGCAGGCACATATTACAGAAATGGTCTACAAAGAGAGAACGGTGTAAGTGATATCGTATATTACATGGTTTACTATTAAAAGCAACGGCAAACAGCGTTACGTTTAGATGCCCTGCGGTACACAATTCTCCTGTTTATAACTATTTGGATATGTGCCTCCAAGACGAACGCGGATGGACCTATTTGACAGGAAGTTTGCGATGAATGCTAGGATGTTCCCCTGTATAACCCAATGACTTTAACGTATTTAAAATTCCTTTTTTCCACGCCATATTTTATGCCCGCTTAAGGTCAAAGAAAACAGACACGAGTGGTTGACGCAAGAGAATGGCATTTTTAATAGCAGATTCTAACAAAACCAATTGGTCAACGGATGATCGTCGTTGTCTGAAACCACACTGTTCGTCGCTAAGAAGTTCGTTAGTTTCTAGGTAGCAGACAAGACGGCGGTTGACCAAAACCCTCTAGTAGTTTTCAGTCGCTTCTAACCATGCATCGGGGAAAGACCACTCCTCGAATAAACTATTTTATATTTGAAGGAGGACAAGTTTCGCCGATGATGGTAGATGTTTCAGCATGGAGTATACAATGTAATCAAGACCTGGTGTTCCTAGTACATTAGCATTATCACCACTGTTTGTGATTAATCTTCCATCCGGTTGGTTCAGCGCAATGACTGACAACGGAATGGAAGTACCACAAACTGTTCTTAGTTTCCTCCACACTGTGGAGGACGGAGTTGTTCGTCTAATTGTGCTAATGTACTGTTCCCAAGAGTTCTTCCTACTCAGCCAAAATATCATCCGTATTCCTGAAGGGCCATTTGTTGGGTGTCCACGGAACAGGTGGACGGCATGCGTACACAGATGATTTAGGAATGGTCTTCTCAGCGGCATTCAAAATTGTCATGGTAAACTATTTAACAATTGCATTAATTGGTGTCATATATTCCATTTCAAGTGATACAAAATAATTCAAAAAGGCGTCCCAGTTGGGTTTTTTTCAAAATCAACAAGGATGTAGAACAAAAAAGGGAGAGGAGTCACATAAGTTGATCCTATTGGGCACATGGTCGCTTCGCAACCATAGATGTCGTTACGCGCCGACCGTGTGCATCTAGTAGCCAAAAAATGGCTGCAGATTGATAGGTCAACAGCTGTCCATCGACCAGTAGATGATGCTAAATGAGTACCCGAACTGTCATTTAGCAGACATAAGTCCAGTTCCGTTCTTACACTCTCCACAAGTTGACCTCGAGAGTTGCTAGTTGGAGATCCCCAAGACAAATGGTGGGCGTTAGAATCTCCTACCAATAAGAACGGAGTCGGTAACTGGCTTATCAAATTCACTAAATCACTGTGTTGCAGATTTTCTTGTGGTGGCAAGTAGACACAAAACACAGTGATTTAATACAGGACACCTGTTTGTAGGGCTACTGCTTGTAAACGAGCTATTAAGTTTAGATAAACCGCATCGATACAGTGACGGACTAGGATAGCTACGCCACATCTAGCTCGATCTTCTGTAACGAAGTCTGATCTAAAAAATGAATACTCCCTTAAATGAAAATTATCCGATTCATGGAGATGTGTCTCCTGTAGATATAGAAGCATTAGATACACATCTCGCACGAGTACTTTAAGATCTTCTATGTGACTCCTAACACCGTTGACGTTAAATTGTATCACTAACTTGTTAAGTTACAATTTAGTAACAGTTACACAGTAACAGATTTCTCTGACACCCATTGGTTCTCTTTCCTTTGACCGTGAAAATAAACGTTGCTCATAAGGAATAAACATAGGAAACCTCATTTAAAAAAAGCATTAAAAAAATCTAGAATAATAAAGATGGAAACTCCAAAAGTGATATCTAAGATGCAGGTAAATCTGCGAGGTGCAAAGCCATGACAATTATCTAAGTCATGATCTCCAAGTGCAGTTTTCAAAGTAGAAATTATCAGAGAAAACGCAAATTTCAAAACCAGGTGCGTGGGAAAGCATAAACAACCTTTGATTAGCCAAGATAACAGAAGGTTAGTTTGAAATAGGAACAAGAAAATCATTGGTGAATAAGATTGGCTAATGGGATACCACGAACTTCAAGAATTCGAGGAGTAAGCCAGTTACATTCTGGGAGGACAATCTAGTTTGAGAAGGCCACTACAAAATCATCTTTCATAGATAGTCCTGAAATAAAAAAGTTTACATATTGATCCCAAACATCTAGGCCTTTATATTTGATATGTTTCGATAATAATCATTAAACCATTTGTGACAGGCATAAAGAGAAGCTAACATTTTTAGGTATTAAATACCCTCTTCAATGATTGATCAAAAAAGGGAAATTGTTTATTATAAATTATTACCTGATTAGTGCAAAAAACCTTCTGACTGGCCTTGCTAGAATGTTGTACTACTAGAACATTGATTGGCCTTGCTAGAATGTTGTAGTACTAGAACATTATATTTCTTAAGCTACGCATGATTTTCTTTCCTTCTGATTTCCACATCTTTTCTCTTATAGATTCACACACATCTCCTAGCAGTCTCCTAGACATGATGGATCCTTGTCTCTTAGTTAATCCCAGCCTTCCCATTCCCTCTTCCTACCCGTCCAAACTGTTAAGCAGGCGTTGAAATGTCTACAGCCCGATAAATATTACTTGTAGCTCGCGATTTTGGAAAATGAGCCAAACAAATCACGTTTTCTGTATTTCTGCTTATTATGTTTTCACAGTGGTGGGCAAAGGGGTCTGGACTCCCGCGGCCAAAACTGTAAAGAAAAAGAAATGACACTCGTAGTTCTTCTTTGGAAACAATATATTGCGCATGCGCCATATATATATTTAACTACCGAGATTTAACAATAAATAAGTGTTATTATTACATTTTTTGTTTTATTTGTGCCTGAAGTATTAGGAGCTTTAGTTAATTAGTCAATTAAAGTTTTAATAATAATTAAACGCATCATTAATTAAAAACTTCTGGAAGATTCCTTAAAACTTATTGTTGAGTTTGCGCCTTAAAGTAAAACAAAGATACAAATAACTTGACAGAGATTGATTAACTTGACAGAAATATCACAATCTAGTTCATTTCCCCACCCCTCTTCTGATGGCGCCGTTGTTCATACAAATTGCATTTTGGTTTTCGTAATTAAACACACTAAATGAGATACTGGGAGAAAATTTAGGCTGGAACTATTAAAACCGTAAAAAATAAATACAAAAATGTCGAGAAAATTTGGCAATTGCCATAAAATTATTATTTATTATCACTTCAAAAAGTACTGAATCCAGCAAACCAATCTGCCAAGCCAAACAGAGTTTTATAAAACTGCAAAATAAAGAGAGGACAAACTTTGACATCTGTTAGAAACTTGCCGGCCACTGGTTTGACAGAGCTGTGGAAATTAATGTACTTTTGTTGAAGACAAAGTTGTCGAAAAACGTCTTCCTTTTTCAAAAAAAATGAAGGAAAGCTTCGATCTATAAGATAAACTTCCTTCATTCATAACGTTTGTTTAAACGTATCTCTGTTATAGATTAAACATAATATTAGGTGCAGAAAACAAACATTTTAAAATATATTTTTCAAATTTTTTATAACACTATTTTCATCTAATTCTTAATGCTTTAAATATCACTACTTTTATACACTAACTACTACGAATAAACTTTATATCTCATCAAACTCTTTTAGCCCTAATCGTTGTAATTGTTCAATGTCTTGATATTTATTTATTTCACATGGTGCTATTATTCTATAAATGAGGTTGGCGTGGTGTGTGGTATTTATTCTACATTTTTTGTACCTGGTTTTTTAACACGAGATAAAAATTTTATTGTATAGAAGTGTTCTGCCGAGTATAATATAAACACGTTTTAGGAATGAATTGTGCAGCGTTTATATATATTTCTAAATCGTATTCTAAATAAAACCTAAAACTTGAAATTCTTGATATCTTTACACCTTTTCAATGAAAAACCATAATCACGTCTAAAACGTGTGTTAGTTACTTTTTTTGCAATAGTGTGTACTATCTAAGTTTTGCACTTGGATATTTCATATCTACCAATACCATTTTCTTCAGCATCAATTCCATCTATTCAGTGACTATTTTCGCCTAATAAAATAGGAAGTAACGACGAAGAATATCGAAAACCCTATTAGACCACATGAATAGGGACGTACTAACGTGGTCCAATGTCCTAACTTGGGGCGTGCTAACTTTGTGGGGGGGGGCTAATTGTGGTCCTGCTCCAAATGAGTTGGACATAAATTATTCCAGTGCCAATATTCCGGTAAACGTTTCGTTAAATGGAACATTTGCATAAGACACAGTAAATAAGAAGTACCAAAGTTGATTCGAACCAAAATAGGTCACATAAATTTCAGCAGTTATTGTTATGGTAAATCGATTAATTAAAACATGTTTCAATAAAAAAAAGTTTTGAAACCTAACTCACTCGAATTAAAGAAATAGCAGAGTTTATTTAATATACAAGCCTAAAAGCATCAAAAACTTCATTGAGAAAAACATTTTGATTAACTTTGTAATACTCTTAAAAATAAGGTATTATATATAAATTTATTTATATATTTAATTTTTATTTAATAATTATATCATCCGAATATAAAAGAAACTTTTTGTTTTCTTTGTACAATTGTAATTCTAGGGTAAGTTTCGTAGCGCCCCTAGCTGGTAAAAATGTAAAATATCGTACGAGTTGGTAGCTTAAGTTAAAAAACTGACATCACCCCATGTGACGTAAGCATGGTCTGATATCGCCTGATCTGATGGACAAATCAAAAAATTCAAAATAATAACCAAGGGTGGGAAATTCCGTTAGCGTGCCCTTGCAGAAGCCCCACTTCTCCAGAGGTTCTTGAACAGAACAGACGTGATGGCATTTTCGGACGTAACCTAGAAATTTATAAGCTTCCAGTATTCAAAATTTAAGATGTCAAGGCCGGTACCAAATTTATTTAACGCAGCTAAAGAAGAAGTCAGAAGCGATTATATACGTGTTTTAAATAAATAAAAGTTTATATAATTTTTGTTGAAGAGCGCTGATTCCAGGATCGATGTGCAGTGATTAGTGATTCCAAAAGACATGGGTAATGTTTAATATGTGTTAAAGTGTTTTAAAAAAAAAGTAATGTGCACAACCAGGTACGTTTTAGATAATAATAAAGAAAATGTATTTTAATGTTAACTAAGTTGGAGAATTTTTAATTAATAAACGGTTAACACATGAACGGCAGAAATTGTCCTTTGAATATTAACTTCAAAATTAATTTGGAAAAACTTAAGTTACTATCTTCTCGATAAATATAATTTTAAAGGTTAATAAGTAATTGAAATGTATGGAATAATTATCAGTAATTAAAAGATAATTACTCGACACATTGCTGTCTTTTGCTTTTACTGTAATTTGTCACTGATTAATAAATTGTATGCCTTTGTATTTAAAAAATTTAAATTTTAATTTCACAAGTAAACTAGAATGTTACAAACTTTATATTTTCATTTCAAGTAACCTAGTTCTATCTTCCGAAGATATCAGAAGATCGTTTACAGAAAGACATTATTATGCCTGGCTGAAACGGAGAAATAGGAGCCCCTAGTAAGTAAGGTTAATTAATTTGTTAATTAGTAATTAACACACATTTTTAATAAAGCCCTGATAAATACTTACCCCAGGAAAAAAGGCTCAACTGTTACAACTTGAGAAAACATTTCACCTCTATAATACCAGAAAAAACTGTTAAAATTGAATACAATAGTTTTCCGTTTGATAAAGGTTTAACAAAAGATTTAGAAAACGTTTTTAAAGAAGTGAACCTAAAGGCAGCATATATGATCGTAAACAGCTTGAGAAATGAATCAGGTAAACCTAAAGTCAAAATACAAAAGTTAGATAAGGCAAGTATTTATAAACTGGAATTCATGTCGTAAAACTTATATTGAACAATAAAATTGTTTAAACCACAAAAATCAACCATTGGTGAACATATTGTAAAATCTAAACGTAACTTAGAAAAGAAGGCATCTCTTACATTAGATAAGCATGTCAAATCGAAAGATATGTTTAACAGTTTTGAAATTTTGGTTATTATTAAATATGACAAAAATAACTTAATAAATTCTGACAATTGGGCTTATCCAAAATTGTTTATATTTATTTGTTCTATAAGAAGTAGTTAATTTATTTTTGTAAAATATGTCAAAATCATATACCGAACTTTGCTATGTTTTTCCAATAAACTGATAACAGTTGTGAACATAAGTACATAAACAAAATTTAATCATTAGAAATAAAATTAAGCAGGTCGATGACAAATGGATATGACTAATAAACTAAAAAACGACTTCGTTTGGATTAAACATTGAACTAGCTTAAAATTCTTTCACTTATTAATGGAAATAACTAAGTAAAAGACTGAAATATTCATTCCGCAATAATCATAGGAATGACATTGAAGATTAGTGTGAAATGATAAAACAGGTATAAAATGTTTAAATGAAACTAATAAGAATTATGTCAGGATAGCCTAAAAACCAGAGATTGTAGAAAATTTAATTAAAGAATTAAAATAAAATTTAAAAAGAGTGAAGCTGGAATTAACCAAGATATAAATCTCTTAAGAGCTTAAGATTGTTTTTGTATAAATACTGCTAAAGTCGACAGTGTTAAAGTAATAAGTAAAGAGGATTATGTAATTAGGGTAAATAATTTGTGAATAATTCAAACTTCTTAGTTCAGAGAAACTAAGAAATAATCCAATAATACGTAAAAGAAAAAAAAGCATTATTAAAAATTGTAATTTAATAATAATAAAAATTATATATATATATATCGTAATATGTATTCTCGTGTATTAATAAAGAACTAAGTCAAAATACAAATACAAGAATTATAATTGAATTTACAATTCAAAGCTTTTCGTTGGCTAACAGTACCAACATCATCAGGAATATTCCTGATGATGTTGGTACTGTTAGCCAACGAAAAGCTTTGAATTGTAAATTCAATTTTGTATTTTGACTTAGTTCTTTATATATATATATATATATATATATATATATATATATATATATATATATATATATATATATATACATTTATTATTTCACAACCGGTTTTGCCAAAGTTACTGTCTATAAGAGTTATATAAAGAGGGTAATATAAAGAGACCGATTTGTTTCATGGTCTTACATACCATCGTATCTTCTTCCAAAATGGTTAACAAACGTGTTTCGAAATTTTATATTTAATATATATACATGCTCAGTAAACCGAAAGGGTTTTGTAGAAATAGAAACTTTAAAATCAATGATGAGTTTTGTGCGCATTTAAAGGTAAAGTTTACCAATATGTTAAATTAACTAAATGTTGTATGGCACAAAACAATTTTCATTCATCCATTAATATAATGGACGAAACGATGGTACGGGGAATAACTTATCGCCTTGCAAAGTGGGACATTTAATGAAACATTTTGAAAAAGAATTAAAAATTAAACCCTTGTATTTTCCAAGAGCATGGATTAGGTATGTAGGCGATATGTTCGTAATTTTTATTGTTTAAGAACGTAATTTAATCTACAAGTTTACCATGAACAAATGGAATGACTAGTTTGCCTATTTTCTTAGATAAATGCGGAAGCCAAAACTGACAAAAGTGAAGCTTCCTTCATTATCGCAACGTTTCGTTGCTAAAATTTCAATGTCTTGTGGTTACCACACAAAACTTAGAAAGTAGATATGAATATAAACAGATAGTATAAGTCTTTGCAGGTTCGTTGAAGAAATAGTTAGGCACGTGACGAAAATAAAACATGTTATATAGAGTACAATCTGTGTAAGTCAATCACTCTAGTAGTAAAGGTTTGAACAGTTGGGGTAAACGTGTCCGGGTATCTTGGTTCCCAACGTATTTTAACTTTAATTTTATAAACCCTCTTTATTATTATTTTCCCCAATACAATTACTTCTACAGCTGTAAAAACACTACAAATTGGATTTCTTTAAGGATAATTAAAGGTCATCGTTTCCATTAAAAATAAATATTTTATTGCTAAAGTTGTCTCGGCTTTTCAGTAACGCCAGAACAGAAACATCAGTGGCATTTGTGTTTCGTTTTCTTTGCACCAGGTTTAAGTTCATTATTAGCCTTAGTTACTGTTACTTTAACTGAATGGCAGCATTATATTTTTGCGTATAATTGCTTCAATGCGTCAGTAGTGATTTCGGAATAAAGTTTAATTTACACTTTATTAATTAGGTTTAACAACTCCTAAAGAAACATTACTAATATGCAGTATGTATTTAGTTAATTCAAACTTATGAGCATTGAAATAATGGAAGAGATTTTTCCATTATTATTCTAGTGTATGAAGATCTTACTATGGTATCTATTTTGTTATATTGAATTTGTATATGTTGCATTACTTCCTTATACATACATTGGTCACTTATACCTCAGCTCTCAATATTAACTTTAAATATTTACAGCCCGCTTGAAAAATATTTAATATTAATAAATATCAAAATGTATTTTCCAATTTATTTTCAATATATAACAGTAAGAATTACAAGGGTCAATTACAAATATGTAAGACACAAGGCTCAAATACAAATTGAAAAGAATTACAAGACTCGACTACAAATAAGTAAGGATGACAAAGCTCAACTACAAATTGATAATAAATACAGGCCTCAACTACAAATATGTAAGAATGACAAGGCTCAACTACAAATATGTAAAAATAACAAGACACATCTACAAATTTGTAAGACACAAGGCTCAACTATAAATGGATAAGAATTACATGACTCAACTACAAATATGTAAGAATGGCAAGGGTCAATTACAAATTTGTAAGACACAAAGCTCAACTACAGATTTCTAACAATGACAAGGTTCAATGAACATGATTTTCTTTGAATTTCAGAAAAGTTTGTCTATACAGTTTTCATATTTCTGAACTACGATAACATCGCTATTGAATCACTAAGAAATATAAAGTTGTAGCATTTGGGGCAGAGATGAAAGCAGTTATAGCCACATCGACAGCATTTGTGACACGAGAAAACATTTAACTTTCCGGCAAACAGCAAACAGTCCAGCAAACAGTGTAAATTACAATTATGCTCAAAGGCCTAAGGTAAATAAAAGTATAACAGAAATTGTTCTTTTGAAGTTTTACATTTGATTTACAATGTTTCATAAAACAAAGAATTAGAGTTTAAAAATGTTATAGTTATAAATTAATTGACTGTGTCTGTGTGTTTTTTTAAAATTATTATCATTCAAACCTGTTTCGTGTTCAGGTGTTACAGGTTTTGCTTATATAGCGGGCATACAAGTAAACAAAAACCTGGTCCCCAACACACCTTCTCTGACTGATTAACTATCGATATAACGTCCTTCATTTACGCAAAACTATTCTGTGATTTCTACCCTAAACCCAGGTTGGCAAACTTTCTACACAAGCTGACTGACTCTCGGTCTATCGCCCTTACTAAACCCGGAACACGTCTCTTAATTTCATAGTCCAGCAAACAAATTAGCTGAATGCCAACTATCCTTCTATGACTGACTGACTGTCTGTCGGTAGTCGTCTTTACTAAACCCCGAACACTTGGCTTTAATTAATAGTCCAGCAAACAGTGTAAATTACAATTATGCTCAAAGGCCTAAGGTAAATAAAAGTATAACAGAAATTGTTCTTTTGAAGTTTTACATTTGATTTACAATGTTTCATAAAACAAAGAATTAGAGTTTAAAAATGTTATAGTTATAAATTAATTGACTGTGTCTGTGTGTTTTTTTAAAATTATTATCATTCAAACCTGTTTCGTGTTCAGGTGTTACAGGTTTTGCTTATATAGCGGGCATACAAGTAAACAAAAACCTGGTCCCCAACACACCTTCTCTGACTGATTAACTATCGATATAACGTCCTTCATTTACGCAAAACTATTCTGTGATTTCTACCCTAAACCCAGGTTGGCAAACTTTCTACACAAGCTGACTGACTCTCGGTCTATCGCCCTTACTAAACCCGGAACACGTCTCTTAATTTCATAGTCCAGCAAACAAATTAGCTGAATGCCAACTATCCTTCTATGACTGACTGACTGTCTGTCGGTAGTCGTCTTTACTAAACCCCGAACACTTGGCTTTAATTAATAGTCCAGCAAACAGTGTAAATTACAATTATGCTCAAAGGCCTAAGGTAAATAAAAGTATAACAGAAATTGTTCTTTTGAAGTTTTACATTTGATTTACAATGTTTCATAAAACAAAGAATTAGAGTTTAAAAATGTTATAGTTATAAATTAATTGACTGTGTCTGTGTGTTTTTTTAAAATTATTATCATTCAAACCTGTTTCGTGTTCAGGTGTTACAGGTTTTGCTTATATAGCGGGCATACAAGTAAACAAAAACCTGGTCCCCAACACACCTTCTCTGACTGATTAACTATCGATATAACGTCCTTCATTTACGCAAAACTATTCTGTGATTTCTACCTTAAGCCCAGGTTGGCTAACTTTCTGCACAAGCTGACTGACTCTCGGTAATCGTCCTTACTAAACCCGGAACACGTCTCTTAATTTCATAGTCCAGCAAACAAATTAACTGAATGTCAACTATCCTTCTATGACTGACTGACTGTCTGTCGGTAGTCGTCTTTACTAAACCCCGAACACTTGGCTTTAATTAATAGTCCAGCAAACAGTGTAAATTACAATTATGCTCAAAGGCCTAAGGTAAATAAAAGTATAACAGAAATTGTTCTTTTGAAGTTTTACATTTGATTTACAATGTTTCATAAAACAAAGAATTAGAGTTTAAAAGTGTTATAGTTATAAATTAATTGACTGTGTCTGTGTGTTTTTTTAAAATTATTATCATTCAAACCTGTTTCGTGTTCAGGTGTTACAGGTTTTGCTTATATAGCGGGCATACAAGTAAACAAAAACCTGGTCCCCAACACACCTTCTCTGACTGATTAACTATCGATATAACGTCCTTCATTTACGCAAAACTATTCTGTGATTTCTACCTTAAGCCCAGGTTGGCTAACTTTCTGCACAAGCTGACTGACTCTCGGTAATCGTCCTTACTAAACCCGGAACACGTCTCTTAATTTCATAGTCCAGCAAACAAATTAACTGAATGTCAACTATCCTTCTATGACTGACTGACTGTCTGTCGGTAATCGTCCTTACTAAACCAGGAACACGTGTCTCTAATTCCTAGTCCAGCAGACAAAACAGCTGGTTTGCAATCCTCCCCTCTCTGCGACTGACTGAAACTAACTTCATGCTAAATAAATATCGAGTGGTTTTATTTCTATATTAAGTTTAGCAATGTGCTTTCTGATCTGTTAAAATCGTGTAATAAATATTACGCCTAAAGCGTATTCCCTTGCAAGATCTTTGGAGGCTTTAGATAGAATTTGCTTCCATAAATTTTCAGAAGATATTTTCTCGTTCTCATCTGAATAGAACCAGTTGCAATAGAACCGCACGACAAAGTTTGCCTTTATTGCCGGGCTAAATTGCTTTTCCGATGACTTGTCTTACAGCTCATTTTGTATTCACTGAAGTGAACCTAACAACGGGGATTGCTTCGTATCACACGACGCACAGAGCATTTAATAATTATATTTCTGTTAATATATCTCAAGTAATTGTGTCTATTGTTATCAACGTTTCTAAAGCGAAAGCAAAGCATCAGTGACGTCGTTTTCTCTCCATCTTTCTATTCGCGTTAAAAGTTGTAACATTATTAGTAAACGCATTATTATTGTAAATTATTTGAACGCCTCAATTATTATCTAAGGCTTGGAAAATTTCTCCATCTCGAATGCAATACAAACAAGAAGGGAAAAGGAGATAAAATCAACAACAATGGACTGGCAAATTAGCTGAATGTCAACTATCCTTCTATGACTGAATGACTGTCTGTCGGTAATCGTCCTTACTAAACCCGGAACACGTCTCTTAATTTCATAGTCCAGCAAACAAATTAGCTGAGTGCCTACCATCCTTCTATGACTGAATGACTGTCTGTCGGTAATCGTCCTTACTAAACCCGGAACACGTCTCTTAATTTCATAGTCCAGCAAACAAATTAGCTGAATGTCAACTATCCTTCTATGACTGAATGACTGTCTGTCGGTAATCGTCCTTACTAAACCCGGAACACGTCTCTTAATTTCATAGTCCAGCAAACAAATTAGCTGAATGCCAACTATCCTTCTATGACTGACTGACTGTCTGTCGGTAGTCGTCTTTACTAAACCCCGAACACTTGGCTTTAATTAATAGTCCAGCAAACAGTGTAAATTACAATTATGCTCAAAGGCCTAAGGTAAATAAAAGTATAACAGAAATTGTTCTTTTGAAGTTTTACATTTGATTTACAATGTTTCATAAAACAAAGAATTAGAGTTTAAAAATGTTATAGTTATAAATTAATTGACTGTGTCTGTGTGTTTTTTTAAAATTATTATCATTCAAACCTGTTTCGTGTTCAGGTGTTACAGGTTTTGCTTATATAGCGGGCATACAAGTAAACAAAAACCTGGTCCCCAACACACCTTCTCTGACTGATTAACTATCGATATAACGTCCTTCATTTACGCAAAACTATTCTGTGATTTCTACCTTAAGCCCAGGTTGGCTAACCTTCTGCACAAGCTGACTGACTCTCGGTAATCGTCCTTACTAAACCCGGAACACGTCTCTTAATTTCATAGTCCAGCAAACAAATTAACTGAATGTCAACTATCCTTCTATGACTGACTGACTGTCTGTCGGTAATCGTCCTTACTAAACCAGGAACACGTGTCTCTAATTCTTAGTCCAGCAGACAAAACAGCTGGTTTGCAATCCTCACCTCTGTGCGACTGACTGAAACTAACTTCATGCTAAATAAATATCGAGTGGTTTTATTTCTATATTAAGTTTAACAATGTGCTTTCAGATCTGTTTAAATCGTGTAATAAATATTACGCCTAAAGCGTATTCCCTTGCAAGATCTTTGGAGGCTTTAGATAGAATTTGCTTCCATAAATTTTCAGAAGATATTTTCTCGTTCTCATCTGAATAGAACCAGTTGCAATAGAACCGTACGACAAAGTTTGCCTTTATTGCCGGGCTAAATTGCTTTTCCGATGACTTGTCTTACAGCTCATTTTGTATTCACTGAAGCGAACCTAACAACGGGGATTGCTTCATATCGCACGACGCACAGAGCATTTAATAATTATATTTCTGTTAATATATCTCAAGTAATTGTGTCTATTGTTATCAACGTTTCTAAAGCGAAAGAAAAGCATCAGTGGCCGCGTTTTCTCTCCATCTTTCTATTCGCGTTAAAAGTTGTAACATTATTAGTAAACGCATTATTATTGTAAATTATTTGAACGCCTCAATTATTATCTAAGGCTTGGAAAATTTCTCCATCTCGAATGCAATACAAACAAGAAGGGAAAAGGAGATAAAATCAACAACAATGGACTTATTTCTACTGTTACAGGTATTAAATGCTGATTATGAAAACAAAATGTTAGTATTTTGATAGGGGGTGTATTTTTAAGTGGTAGAGGGTGCTCAAACCCCGTTGTGAACTTTTTTTAAAATTTAAGTCATTCAAAAACGTGTCAACGAAGAAAATATTGTATTATATATATTTACATACACACATATATATATATATATATATATATATATATATATTACAACATAAACATACCCGCAGGGGGGTGCGGACTAGCCGCACCTACGAGGGATTTGGCGTCCCTCGCGGTACCCTAGCCTAACACTACACCACTCACAAAAACATACACACACACATACACACACCAACACAATCTATACACATTTCAACACTTACATCTTCGCTTAGGGAATTTTGACTGGTCAGAACCGTTGCGCGTTGGGAGTGCTGAAAAGTCCAGAGCGTGACAAACTCTGGTCTGGGACGCTGATGTGAGCTTGCTCTGCCGAAGACGTAAGCGCGGTTTCTGGTCTACCAGCCGCTTCGGTCCTTGGTCAGGGAGTGTCCGCGGTGCATGGGTGTCGGAGCCTGTGCACAGTATTACGAGTCCTCGACTGATGCCCATCCAGTCGAGCTAAGGAGAAAAGCTATAGGCCTCAGAGTTCTGAGGATTGGAAATGATCTTAATGTGATCCAAGGGTGTACCCGTTCCTATAGTCTCGCCCGTAACGCTTGACACGATGGCTGGCAAAAAATATTTATGGATTCCAAAACCACGTCAAATATGACTAGTCTGAAGAGGACACGCCAGGATTCTCCTGACGATCATATACAAAAGGATTTGAGTAAAAAGTTGATGGTGGCAACGTCGCAGACATTGCCATCAGCAAAGTATTTAGTTGTTTCTAGTGCCGAAGAAGGGAAAGATCTTTCCAAAGTTTCTCCCTTCCTTATTAACAAGGCTATTACTGCTTGTGCTGGAGGCCCAGTAGCCTCTATTAAGAAACTAAGAAACGGAACACTGTTAGTTGCGACTTCCACCGACAGACAAACTCGTTCTCTATCAAAAATGACCTCCTTCTTTGACCAGGTCATGGTATCTGTGGCTCCCCACAGATCCTTGAATTACTCAAAAGGGGTCATCACATGTAGGGATTTAATGCACCTTCCAATCGATGAAATAAAGTCCGAACTGTCTTCTCAGTTAGTTACGGACGTTATCCCTATAACGAAAATGGACAAAGGAGAAAAAGTAGCAACAGCTTCTTTTATCGTCACTTTTGGAAAGCCGGAAATACCCGAATACTTACATGCAGGTTACCAAAGGCTCTCAGTGAGACCATACGTGGCTAACCCTAGGCGCTGCTTCAAGTGCCAGCGATTTGGGCATATCAGCTCTACCTGTTCGAAGCAGAACGTATGCGGTATATGTAGCGTTGAAGGCCATGATGATAAGGAATGTGTCAATTCTCCGAAATGCGCCAACTGTGGTGGTGACCACCCAGCGCGATCCTACAACTGTCCCACGTTCAAGGAAGAGAAAGCTATCCTAGGCATCATGGCGAAAGACAAGCTGTCGTTTCCAGAGGCCAAAAAACTCTATCGATCAACTCAGCCAAAGACAGACAATAAGACTTATGCCGCTACTCTGACCGCTTCCAAATCGTCCTGTAACAACTGTGCCGAGCTGTCGAAAAAAATTGAAGTTCTAACTGAACAAGTTTCTCGCCTTTTGTCCATAGTCACGAATGGTCCTCCTACTTTGAATTTAGTACAACCTGCAGCGACGGATAATGATTTACCTCTTGTACCAATCCCTTCCACTGGGGGGATTGGAGCACGAAACAAGTCATTAAGTGAGCCTTGTGTTTCTGTGCAGAAGATATTATCAACGGGTAATAAACCTTCTGTGCAGAAGACGTTGGAAAAATCCAAACCACGTAAACCAGTGTTACGTCAGACCACATCGCCTCCGTCGTTACCGGGTATTAAGAAAAATGCTAACAAAGGAGGGAATGTTAAAACTACCCCTCCTAAACCCAAAACTTCCTCAGATTCCATCCCTGAACGGGTGGATATGGAATCTGAGACATGTAAGCCCGAGACGTCTAAAAACGTCCCAGGCAAGAAAGGAGAGAGCACCAATGGATGTCAAATAAACCCTTTGCTAAGCTAATAAATGTCTTTGCTTAGGAAGTCAGTGATACAATGGAACGTCAACGGTGTTAGGAGTCACATAGAAGAACTTAAACTACTCGTGCGAGATGTGTACCCAATGTTTGTATGTCTACAGGAGACACATCTCCACGCATCGCATAATTTCCATTTAAGGGAGTATTCAGTTTTTAGATCGGACTTCGTTACAGAAGATCGAGCTAGAGGTGGCGTAGCCATCCTAGCCCGTGACTGTATCGATGCTGTTTCTCTAAACTTAATAACTCCTTTACAAGCAGTAGCCGTTCAAACAGCTGTCCCGTATAAAATCACTGTGTGTTGTGTCTACTTGCCACCACAAGAAAACCTGCATCACAGTGATTTAGTGAATTTAATAAGCCAGTTACCAACTCCGTTCTTATTGGTAGGGGATTTTAATGCCCACCATTCGTCTTGGGGATCTCCGACTAGGAACTCTCGAGGTGACCTTGTTGAGAGTGTGAGAACGGAACTGGACTTATGTCTGCTAAATGACGGTTCGCCTACCCATTTAGCAGCATCTACTGGTGGATGGACAGCTGTTGACCTATCGATTTGCAGCCCTCAATTAGCTACTAGATGCACATGGTCGGTACTCAACGATTTGTATGGAAGCGACCATGTGCCTATTAAGATCAGTTTATGTGACTCCCAACCCTGTTATACCCGAAATCCCAGTTGGATTTTGCGAAAAGCCAACTGGGACTCCTACTCGAATTACCTTGTATCACTTGACATGGATTATTTGACACCCATAGATGAAAATATAAAAATTTTTACGAAAGCAATTTTAAATGCCGCGGAAAAGACCATTCCGAAAACCTCTACGTATCCACGCCGACCGCCTGTGCCGTGGTGGAACGATGAATGCACAGAAATCCTCCGTTTACGACGAAGAGCTCTTAGGAAGTTTAAACGACACCCAACGAATGGAAACCTTCAGGAATATAAAATACTCCGTGCGAAAGCACGGAGGATATTTAGGCTGAGTAGAAAGAACTCTTGGGAACAGTACATTAGCACAATTAGACGAACAACTCCGTCTTCCACAGTGTGGAGGAAACTAAGATCAGTTTGTGGTACTTTCTCTCCGTTGCCAGCCATTGCGCTGAAACAACCGGATGGAAGAATAATCTCAAACCGTGATGATATTGCTAATGTACTTGGTAAATCATTTTCTAACTTTTCTGCTACTACAGCCTACAATAGATTATTCCAGATTTATAAACTGAAGGAAGAAGCAATACCGTTTACTGTTGGGTCGTCTGGGGACTCTCCTTTAAACACTCCTTTCTCTATAGGGGAATTGGAGTCAGCTCTTGCGTCAACGAAGGATTCTGCACCAGGTCCTGATTCCATTGTGTACTCCATGCTAAAACATCTACCATCATCGGCGAAACTTGTCCTCCTTCGAGTATACAAACGTTTATTCGAGGAGCGCTCTTTCCCCGATGCATGGTTAGAATCGACTGTAATTCCTCTTTTGAAGCCAGGTAAAGACAAAACCAATCCCAGTAGTTATAGACCTATATCCCTTACAAGCGTCTTATGCAAACTACTGGAGAAGATGGTCAACCGCCGTCTTGTCTGGTACCTAGAAACCAATGACCTTATTTGCAACGAACAGTGTGGTTTCAGGCAAGGACGATCATCCGTTGACCAATTGGTTTTGTTAGAATCCGCTATTCAAGATGCCTTTCTCTTGCGTCAAACACTCGTTGCTGTTTTCTTCGACCTTGAGAAGGCATACGATATGGCATGGAAAAGAGGAATTCTGAACACTTTAAAATCATGGGGTATACAAGGGAATATCCTAGCATTCATCGCTAACTTTCTTTCTAATAGATCTTTCCGCGTTCGACTTGGAGGCACGTATTCAAACAGCTATACACAGGAGAATGGTGTACCGCAGGGCAGCGTGCTGAGCGTCACGCTATTTGCCGTTGCAATAAATAGTATCATCAGCAATATACGATCTCCGGTACACTGTTCCCTTTTTGTGGATGACTTTTGTATATATGTGCCTGCTCGTAGTATGGCAACTGCGGAAAGATCTTTGCAGTTAGCAATAAGTAGATTAGAGGAATGGTCAAGAACTACAGGTTTTAAATTCTCTGCTTCGAAGACCCAGTGTGTAGCATTTAGTCGTCGTAGGCAACACCAGGAGCCGATCCTTTATCTTGACGGGGTTCAGCTTCAAACCACTGATAGTGTTCGATTTTTGGGTCTTTTATTTGATAAAAGACTCTCATGGAGTCCACATGTTCGTGATTTGAAGGTGAGATGCAGCAAGAAATTGGATATGTTAAGAGTCCTTAGTGGTACGAATTGGGGAGCAGACAGAACTAGTATGCTTCGATTTTATCGCGCAGTCGTTAGATCGCGCATAGATTATGGTTGTCAAGTCTACTCATCTGCACGACCTACAGTTCTGAAAACTCTTGATACCATCCACCACTCTGGACTTAGACTGGCTACTGGTGCATTTAGAACTAGCCCAATCCCTAGTCTTCTTGTCGAAGCTGGGGAACCTGCCCTTTCTAGACGACGTCAGATGCTACAAATATCTTATGTTTCTGTTCTTCGAAGCAAACCCAACCACCCGGCATTTGAAATAGTCTTTCACAATACGCTAAATGAAGTGTACAATACACGTCAACGTTCGACCCATCCATTTGGCATACGAACTTTAAGAATATTGGATGACCTTGAGTTGCAACTTCCAACTATGTTTGAACGACAAATGTGCTATCTACCTCCATGGATAATAAAAACGCCGCACTTCGATTTCTCATTGTCCAGTTATATAAAACACGATACTCCTGTTGTGGTCTACCACCAGGAATTTTTATCCACTTATAAATCTCACCAACACAGTGAAATTATTTTCACTGATGGATCTAAACTGGACAATGGCGTTGGGTGTGCGTTTTATGCATCTGGATATACCTACACGTACGGATTGCCCTCAGCTTGCAGTGTTTTCACGGCAGAACTATTTGCTATTTTTAAAGCTTTGACCGTCATTCAATCTCAATCCTCGCATTATCTTTTGTGTTCGGATTCCAAAAGTGCTCTTCAGGCTCTTCAGGATGTTTTCTCCAGCAACCCTTTAGTTGGGGACATTTTGTGTGCTGTACACAGGCTTCAATTGAGGGGTGTGGGGGTAACTTTCTGTTGGGTTCCTGGACATTGCGGAATACTTGGAAACACAAAAGCGGATGAAGCGGCGAAGAAAGCTACAAGTTTGGTGCCTATTACTCAACTGGTTATGGCATCTGATTATGTGTGTTTCGCGAAACATTTATTGCTCGCTGCTTGGAATGACGAGTGGCATACCGTGATTCAGAATAAGCTGAGGGAAATTAAAGATACCGTCCGTCCATGGAGGTCTTCAATTCGTTCAAAACGTAGGGAGGAAGTGGTGGTCACACGCCTTCGCGTTGGCCACTCTTTTGCAACTCATGGATATTTGATGAGTCGTGAAGATCCACCAATATGCCAATATTGCGGTGATATCTTCACAATAAAACATATTTTGGTAGATTGTGTTAGTGTAGTTAATGTTCGTGCCCTTTTTAATTTAAAAGGGAGTTTAAAGGTGGTGCTAAGGGACGATGCCTCGGCCATTGACCGAGTCATCGCTTTCTTGCACCACTTGAAAATATTTTTTCAAATTTAATACATAAATATATATATATATTTTTTAAATTTTATTTATACATATAATTCTGTGTGTTTCTTTTATTTATTTTAATTAAATTTATTTTCTGTTCTTGTTATTGTTATTGAGATTTATTTATTGGTAAATTGTTACCTATTATTGTTTTACATATTATTTATTTACTGTTATATTGTTCTTTGTTGTTATTTTGTTATTTAGTTTTTAAGGATTTTTTAATTGTTATATTGTTGTTTTTTGTTTTTTATTGTTGGTGTTTTATTTTGTTTTGTAATTTTTGTTGTATTTATTTATTTGTTTATTTATTAATTTATTTGATTTTATTTAAAACATTGCGTGCTGTGTTAGATTTTGTTTGGCGATGATAACCACAATTGGTTTTTCGCCAGGAAAAAAAAAAAAAAAAAAAAAAAAAAAAAAAAAAAAAAAACAACATAAACATATGAGGCATATGGTATAAATTTATTTATTATTCAAAATAATAATAATAATGAGTAGAAATATTAAGAAAGGAGTGACCGATGGTAGCTTACTAAAGTACCGACAAAAATGACTTAACCATTGTTATATTTCAATTCTGGTCATAAACCTGCGAGGGACACCTATTGGCAAAAGTATTCTAAGATATGAGTATTTCGGAAAACCAAGAATAGCATGTTAATCTAATTGTGAAGATGCGTGAGAACCACCGAAGTAGGTGAAATACGTGAGGGGGATATTATGGTTGTTCTTAAAAACTAAAGTCATCTGGCAATGGGACCAAATTTTTTGGAGATCTTCGAAGAGCGCAGGCGTATTTTGGGGCGGGGGTAAAACTAAAAAACGGGGAATTTGATTGAGAAGAGATAATTGTTAATTATTTATGTGTAAAAGTTTAAAATAGCGACGAGAATGAATTATTCAGATAATGAAGAAAATAGGGAAGTAAGTTAATTATTGTGTAAACGTGCAGTGAAGCAGTTAACGCAACGGTTTCAGGAGTTCCAGAAACGCAACAAGTACAATCTTTCTGATAATAGATTCAGCCAACAGAGATTTATAAATTAGTAAATTCAGAACCAATTTAAGAAAGAGCATTCTAACACTGTATTTATTAAACTTTATTGTATTAAAATTAAAAAACCTCAAGAGTCCACCTTTTTAGTAACTGTAGTATTAGTTAAGCAATCAATCTTTATCACTGTATCGTATTAATGTAGTTTGGTATAATTTACAATAATTGGAGGTAAGATGAATAAATGTAGGTGATGTTAAATTTATATGAATGTTTGATTTTTAGAAACCTGGAGATGTGACTACAGAAAGGTAAGGTAATTATAATACAATCTAAAGGTAAACCATTTAATTATAACAATATATATATATATATATATATATATATATATATATATATACATATATATATATGTGTGTGTGTGTGTGTGTGTGTGTGTGTGTGTGTGTGTGTGTGTGTGTGTGTGTGTGTGTGTAACACGTTCGTTTTTTGTGTGTATTTGAATACATTTTTCCAATCTTTTCCTTTAAGAACAATAATGACATAAATAATCAAAAAAGATTTATTCATATTGAAAAGCAATTGTGTTCACAATGTTTCATCACATAAAGACTAAAAAGGTAATTCATCTTCCGTACGTCAAACTCCAACAACAAAACACCTGAATCCCAGCAGTGGGGCCTACGAGGGTAATTGTTTCAAGTAATCATTCTGAAACTCATTGCACTGCACATGCTCCCTTATTAAGGGATAAGTGTAGGAATATAATGTCAATTTCAATGCAGGTTTTTGTAATTTCACTGAAATATGTATGTACAAGCTGTGCCAGAGAAGCCAGTGTTTGCTAAGAACAGATTCTTTTAGTTTTAAAAATTCATATCTTTATAGTGAATCAAATTGTCAATATTTGTTTTTTTAAAAAATATTTTGTAACATTAAAAAGAAATGTTTTCCAAAATAAGAAAAAATAAATTCGTGACCGTTCTTAGAAATTATAAATTATTGAAAAAATATGTGAAATAAAAACTAAAAGTAAGTTACATATTGTAATAGCTTGGATGTTCAAAAGATACAAAAATAAGAATCAATAAATATACATAAAGAAACTCATGTGAGGACTAAACTTTTTCCCCCTGGCAAAAAACCAATTTTGCTTATCATCGCCAATCAACGGAAGTGACTGACATGAAATATTTTAAAGAAACCAATAAATATTAAATAACCAAAATACAAAACCTAACAAATAAATATAATTCAACAAGAAACTATGTAAAGAATAGCTTATAACACTTAATAACAATATAACAATAAATATGTAACAATAATTGTACAACTAAAAATAACTATAAAATTATAAAACAATAAATAACAAAATAAGAACATAAAACAATATAACAGTAAATATTTATAACAATAAATAAAGCCTAACTATAGGTAACAATTAATAGTTATCAATAGCACTATAGCAAAACCATAAAATATATGAAATTTAAATAAATAAACAATGTACACAAAACACACACTCAAAGAAAACATAATATTTTTAAACATTAAATTTCAAAAATTATGTTAAAAAATGTAAGAGAGTGATTGCTCGGTCATTGGCGATCTTCATTACACATCAAATATTCATGAGTTGCAAAAGAGTAGCCACCACGTCCTCCCTATTTTTTAACGAATAGAAAATCTCCATGGACGGACGGTATCCTTAATTTCCCTCAGCTTATTCTGATTTACGGTATGCATTCGTCATTTCAAGAAGGGAACCATAAATGTTTCGCAACATATATATAATCAGATGCCATAACTTGTTGAGTATTAGGCACCAAACTTGTAGCATTCTTCGCCGCTTCATCCGCTTTTGTGTTTCCGAGTATTCCGCAGTGTCCAGGAACCCAACAAAATGTTAACCCCACACCTCTCAATTGAAGCCTGTGTACAGCACAAAAAATATCTCCAACTAAAGGATTAACAGAGAAAACATCCTGAAGAGCCTTAAGAGCACTTTTGGAATCAGATCAAAAAAGATAGAGGGAAGATCGAGATTGAATGACAGATAACGTTTTGAAAATGGCAAATAGTACTGCCTTAAAAACACTGCAAACTGAGGGCAGTCCTACGTGTAACTACATCCCGAAGCATAAAACGCACACCCAACGCCATGTCCCCTTTTGACCCATCTTGTAAATAATTCCACTGCCTTTGTGGGAGTTGTATATTGTCAACAAAAATTCCTGGTGGTAAACCACATTAGGAGTATTGTGTTTTATGTAACTGGACAAAGAAAAATCGAAACGTGATGTTTTTATTATCCATGGAGGTATATAGCACATTGATCGTTCAAACACTGTAGGTAGTTGCAACTCAAGGTTATCCAAAGTTCTTAACTTTCGTATGCCGAATGGAGCGGTCGAACGTTGACGTGTATGGTAAACTTGATTTAGAATGTTATTGAAGACTATTTTTAATGACGGGTGATTAGGTTTGATTTGAAGACCAGAAATGTAAGATATTTGTAGCATCTGATGTCGTCTAGAAAGGGCAGGTCCCCCAGCTTCGACAAGAAGACTAAGGACTGGGCTAGTTCTGAATGCACCAGTAGCAAGTCTAAGTCCAAAGGTGAGGGTTGGAATCAAGAATTTTCAGAACTGTAGGTAGTACTGATGAATAGACTTGACAGACATAATCTATGGGCGATCTAACGACTGCGCGATAAAAATCGAAGCAGGGTTCTGTCAGCTCCCCAATTCGTACCACTAAGGACTCTTAACATATCCAATTTCTTGCTGCATTTCACCTTCAAATCACGAACACGAGAGATCCATGGAAGTATTTTATCAAATAAAAGACCTAAGATTTGAACACCGTCCGTGGTTTGAAGGTGAACTACATCAAAATAAAGGATAGGCTGGTGGTGTTGCCTACGACGACTAAATGCTACACATTGGGTCTTCGAAATAGAGAACTTAAAGCCTGTAGTTCTTGACCATTCCTCTAATCTGGGTATAACTAACTGCAAAGATCTTTCCGCGGTTGAGATATAACGAGCAGGCACATATTACAGAAATGGTCTACAAAGAGAGAACGGTGTAAGTGATATCGTATATTACATGGTTTACTATTAAAAGCAACGGCAAACAGCGTTACGTTTAGATGCCCTGCGGTACACAATTCTCCTGTTTATAACTATTTGGATATGTGCCTCCAAGACGAACGCGGATGGACCTATTTGACAGGAAGTTTGCGATGAATGCTAGGATGTTCCCCTGTATAACCCAATGACTTTAACGTATTTAAAATTCCTTTTTTCCACGCCATATTTTATGCCCGCTTAAGGTCAAAGAAAACAGACACGAGTGGTTGACGCAAGAGAATGGCATTTTTAATAGCAGATTCTAACAAAACCAATTGGTCAACGGATGATCGTCGTTGTCTGAAACCACACTGTTCGTCGCTAAGAAGTTCGTTAGTTTCTAGGTAGCAGACAAGACGGCGGTTGACCAAAACCCTCTAGTAGTTTTCAGTCGCTTCTAACCATGCATCGGGGAAAGACCACTCCTCGAATAAACTATTTTATATTTGAAGGAGGACAAGTTTCGCCGATGATGGTAGATGTTTCAGCATGGAGTATACAATGTAATCAAGACCTGGTGTTCCTAGTACATTAGCATTATCACCACTGTTTGTGATTAATCTTCCATCCGGTTGGTTCAGCGCAATGACTGACAACGGAATGGAAGTACCACAAACTGTTCTTAGTTTCCTCCACACTGTGGAGGACGGAGTTGTTCGTCTAATTGTGCTAATGTACTGTTCCCAAGAGTTCTTCCTACTCAGCCAAAATATCATCCGTATTCCTGAAGGGCCATTTGTTGGGTGTCCACGGAACAGGTGGACGGCATGCGTACACAGATGATTTAGGAATGGTCTTCTCAGCGGCATTCAAAATTGTCATGGTAAACTATTTAACAATTGCATTAATTGGTGTCATATATTCCATTTCAAGTGATACAAAATAATTCAAAAAGGCGTCCCAGTTGGGTTTTTTTCAAAATCAACAAGGATGTAGAACAAAAAAGGGAGAGGAGTCACATAAGTTGATCCTATTGGGCACATGGTCGCTTCGCAACCATAGATGTCGTTACGCGCCGACCGTGTGCATCTAGTAGCCAAAAAATGGCTGCAGATTGATAGGTCAACAGCTGTCCATCGACCAGTA
The DNA here is from genome assembly GCA_036971475.1 of Prosapia bicincta. Taxonomy (NCBI): domain Eukaryota; kingdom Metazoa; phylum Arthropoda; class Insecta; order Hemiptera; family Cercopidae; genus Prosapia; species Prosapia bicincta. Next base: position 201,132,431 of record JBAIZL010000001.1, on the reverse strand, counting down.
GATGATGCTAAATGAGTACCCGAACTGTCATTTAGCAGACATAAGTCCAGTTCCGTTCTTACACTCTCCACAAGTTGACCTCGAGAGTTGCTAGTTGGAGATCCCCAAGACAAATGGTGGGCGTTAGAATCTCCTACCAATAAGAACGGAGTCGGTAACTGGCTTATCAAATTCACTAAATCACTGTGTTGCAGATTTTCTTGTGGTGGCAAGTAGACACAAAACACAGTGATTTAATACAGGACACCTGTTTGTAGGGCTACTGCTTGTAAACGAGCTATTAAGTTTAGATAAACCGCATCGATACAGTGACGGACTAGGATAGCTACGCCACATCTAGCTCGATCTTCTGTAACGAAGTCTGATCTAAAAAATGAATACTCCCTTAAATGAAAATTATCCGATTCATGGAGATGTGTCTCCTGTAGATATAGAAGCATTAGATACACATCTCGCACGAGTACTTTAAGATCTTCTATGTGACTCCTAACACCGTTGACGTTAAATTGTATCACTAACTTGTTAAGTTACAATTTAGTAACAGTTACACAGTAACAGATTTCTCTGACACCCATTGGTTCTCTTTCCTTTGACCGTGAAAATAAACGTTGCTCATAAGGAATAAACATAGGAAACCTCATTTAAAAAAAAGCATTAAAAAAATCTAGAATAATAAAGATGGAAACTCCAAAAGTGATATCTAAGATGCAGGTAAATCTGCGAGGTGCAAAGCCATGACAATTATCTAAGTCATGATCTCCAAGTGCAGTTTTCAAAGTAGAAATTATCAGAGAAAACGCAAATTTCAAAACCAGGTGCGTGGGAAAGCATAAACAACCTTTGATTAGCCAAGATAACAGAAGGTTAGTTTGAAATAGGAACAAGAAAATCATTGGTGAATAAGATTGGCTAATGGGATACCACGAACTTCAAGAATTCGAGGAGTAAGCCAGTTACATTCTGGGAGGACAATCTAGTTTGAGAAGGCCACTACAAAATCATCTTTCATAGATAGTCCTGAAATAAAAAAGTTTACATATTGATCCCAAACATCTAGGCCTTTATATTTGATATGTTTCGATAATAATCATTAAACCATTTGTGACAGGCATAAAGAGAAGCTAACATTTTTAGGTATTAAATACCCTCTTCAATGATTGATCAAAAAAGGGAAATTGTTTATTATAAATTATTACCTGATTAGTGCAAAAAACCTTCTGACTGGCCTTGCTAGAATGTTGTACTACTAGAACATTGATTGGCCTTGCTAGAATGTTGTAGTACTAGAACATTATATTTCTTAAGCTACGCATGATTTTCTTTCCTTCTGATTTCCACATCTTTTCTCTTATAGATTCACACACATCTCCTAGCAGTCTCCTAGACATGATGGATTCTTGTCTCTTAGTTAATCCCAGCCTTCCCATTCCCTCTTCCTACCCGTCCAAACTGTTAAGCAGGCGTTGAAATGTCTACAGCCCGATAAATATTACTTGTAGCTCGCGATTTTGGAAAATGAGCCAAACAAATCACGTTTTCTGTATTTCTGCTTATTATGTTTTCACAGTGGTGGGCAAAGGGGTCTGGACTCCCGCGGCCAAAACTGTAAAGAAAAAGAAATGACACTCGTAGTTCTTCTTTGGAAACAATATATTGCGCATGCGCCATATATATATTTAACTACCGAGATTTAACAATAAATAAGTGTTATTATTACATTTTTTGTTTTATTTGTGCCTGAAGTATTAGGAGCTTTAGTTAATTAGTCAATTAAAGTTTTAATAATAATTAAACGCATCATTAATTAAAAACTTCTGGAAGATTCCTTAAAACTTGTTGAGTTGTTGAGTTTGCGCCCTAAAGTAAAACAAAGATACAAATAACTTGACAGAGATTGATTAACTTGACAGAAATATCACAATCTAGTTCATTTCCCCACCCCTCTTCTGATGGCGCCGTTGTTCATACAAATTGCATTTTGGTTTTCGTAATTAAACACACTAAATGAGATACTGGGAGAAAATTTAGGCTGGAACTATTAAAACCGTAAAAAATAAATACAAAAATGTCGAGAAAATTTGGCAATTGCCTTAAATTATTATTTATTATCACTTCAAAAAGTACTGAATCCAGCAAACCAATCTGCCAAGCCAAACAGAGTTTTATAAAATTGCAAAATAAAGAGAGGACAAACTTTGACATCTGTTAGAAACTTGCCGGCCACTGGTTTGACAGAGCTGTGGAAATTAATGTACTTTTGTTGAAGACAAAGTTGTCGAAAAACGTCTTCCTTTTTCAAAAAAATGAAGGAAAGCTTCGATCTATAAGATAAACTTCCTTCATTCATAACGTTTGTTTAAACGTATCTCTGTTATAGATTAAACATAATATTAGGTGCAGAAAACAAACATTTTAAAATATATTTTTCAAATTTTTTATAACACTATTTTCATCTAATTCTTAATGCTTTAAATATCACTACTTTTATACACTAACTACTTCGAATAAGCTTTATATCTCATCAAACTCTTTTAGCCCTAATCGTTTTAATTGTTCAATGTCTTGATATTTATTTATTTCACATGGTGCTATTATTCTATAAATGAGGTTGGCGTTGTGTGTGGTATTTATTCTACATTTTTTGTACCGGGTTTTTTAACACGAGATAAAAATTTTATTGTATTAGAAGTGTTCTGTCGAGTAGAATATAAACACGTTTTAGGAATGAATTGTGCAGCGTTTATATATATTTCTAAATCGTATTCTAAATAAAACCTAAAACTTGAAATTCTTGATATCTTTACACCTTTTCAATAAAAAACCATAATCACGTCTAAAACGTGTGTTAGTTACTTTTTTTGCAATAGTGTGTACGATCTAAGTTTTGCACTTGGGTATTTCATATCTACCAATACCATTTTCTTCAGCATCAATTCCATCTATTCAGTGACTATTTTCGCCTAATAAAATAGGAAGTAACGACGAAGAATATCGAAAACCCTATTAGACCACATGAATAGGGACGTACTAACGTGGTTCAATGTCCTAACTTGGGGCGTGCTAACTTTGTGGGGGGCTAATTGTGGTCCTGCTCCAAATGAGTTGGACATAAATTATTCCAGTGCCAATATTCCGGTAAACGTTTCGTTAAATGGAACATTTTCATAAGACACAGTAAATAAGAAATACCAAAGTTGATTCGAACCAAAATAGGTCACATAAATTTCAGCAGTTATTGTTATGGTAAATCGATTAATTAAAACATGTTTCAATAAAAAAAGGTTTTGAAACATAACTCACTTGAATTAAAGAAATAGCAGAGTTTATTTAATATACAAGCCTAAAAGCATCAAAAACTTCATTGAGAAAAACATTTTGATGAACTTTGTAATACTCTTAAAAATAAGGTATTATATATAAATTTATTTATATATTTAATTTTTATTTAATAATTATATCGTCCGAATATTAAAAAAAATTTTTGTTTTCTTTGTACAATTGTAAAACGTACCCGTTTTAGGGTAAGTTTCGTAGCGCCCCTAGCGGGTAAAAATGTAAAATATCGTACGAGTTGGTAGCTTAAGTTAAAAAACTGACATCACCCCATGTGACGTAAGCATGGTCTGATATCGCCTGATCTGATGGACCAATCAAAAAATTCAAAATAATAACCAAGGGTGGGAAATTCCGTTAGCGTGCCCTTGCAGAAGCCCCACTTCTCCAGAGGTTCTTGAACAGAACAGACGTGATGGCATTTTCGGACGTAACCTAGAAATTTATAAGCTTCCAGTATTCAAAATTTAAGATGTCAAGGCCGGTACCAAATTTATTTAACGCAGCTAAAGAAGAAGTCAGAAGCGATTATATACGTGTTTTAAATAAATAAAAGTTTATATACTTTTTGTGTAAGAGCGCTGATTCCAGGATCGATGTGCAGTGATTAGTGATTCCAAAAGCCATGGGCAATGTTTAATATGTGTTAAAGTGTTTAAAAAAAAAAGTAATGTGCACAACCAGGTACGTTTTAGATAATAATAAAGAAAATGTATTTTAATGTTAACTAAGTTTGAGAATTTTTAATTAATAAACGGTTAACACATGAACGGTAGAAATTGTCCTTTGAATATTCATTTCAAAATTAATTTGGAAAAACTTAAGTTACTATCTTCTCGATAAATATAATTTTAAAGGTTAATAAGTAATTAAAATGTATGGAATAATTATCAGTAATTAAAAGATAATTACTCGACACATTGCTGTCTTTTGCTTTTACTGTAATTTGTCACTGATTAATAAATTGTATGCCTTTGTATTTAAAAAATTTAAATTTTAATTTCACAAGTAAACTAGAATGTTACAAACTTTATCATTTCAAGTAACCTAGTTCTATTTTCCGAAGATATCAGAAGATCGTTTACAGAAAGACATTATTATGCCTAACTGAAACGGAGAACTAGGAGCCCCTAGTAAGTAAGGTTAATTAATTTGTTAATTAGTAATTAACACACATTTTTAATAAAGCCCTGATAAATACTTACCCCAGGAAAAAAGGCTCAACTGTTACAACTTGAGAAAACATTTCACCTCTATAATACCAGAAAAAACTGTTAAAATTGAATACAATAGTTTTCCGTTTGATAAAGGTTTAACAAAAGATTTAGAAAACGTTTTTAAACAAGTGAACCTAAAGGCAGCATATATGATCGTAAACAGCTTGAGAAATGAATCAGGTAAACCTAAAGTCAAAATACAAAAGTTAGATAAGGCAAGTATTTATAAACTGGAATTCATGTCATAAAACTTATATTGAACAATAAAATTGTTTAAACCACAAAAATCAAGCATTGGTGAACATATTGTAAAATCGAAACGTAACTTACAAGAAAAGAAGGCATCTCTTACATTAGATAAGCATGTCAAATCGAAAGATATGTTTAACAGTTTTGAAATTTTGGTTATTATTAAATATGACAAAAATAACTTAATAAATTCTGACAATTGGGCTTATCCAAAATTGTTTATATTTATTTGTTCTATAAGAAGTAGTTAATTTATTTTTGTAAAATATGTCAAAATCATATACCGAACTTTGCTATGTTTTTCCAATAAACTGATAACAGTTGTGAACATAAGTACATAAACAAAATTTAATCATTAGAAATAAAATTAAGCAGGTCGATGACAAATGGATATGACTAATAAACTAAAAAACGACTTCGTTTGGATTAAACATTGAACTAGCTTAAAATTCTTTCACTTATTAATGGAAATAACTAAGTAAAAGACTGAAATATTCATTCCGCAATAATCATAGGAATGACATTGAAGATTAGTGTGAAATGATAAAACAGGTATAAAATGTTTAAATGAAACTAATAAGAATTATGTCAGGATAGCCTAAAAACCAGAGATTGTAGAAAATTTAATTAAAGAATTAAAATAAAATTTAAAAAGAGTGAAGCTGGAATTAACCAAGATATAAATCTCTTAAGAGCTTAAGATTGTTTTTGTATAAATACTGCTAAAGTCGACAGTGTTAAAGTAATAAGTAAAGAGGATTATGTAATTAGGGTAAATAATTTGTGAATAATTCAAACTTCTTAGTTCAGAGAAACTAAGAAATAATCCAATAATACGTAAAAGAAAAAAAAGCATTATTAAAAATTGTAATTTAATAATAATAAAAATTATATATATATATATCGTAATATGTATTCTCGTGTATTAATAAAGAACTAAGTCAAAATACAAATACAAGAATTATAATTGAATTTACAATTCAAAGCTTTTCGTTGGCTAACAGTACCAACATCATCAGGAATATTCCTGATGATGTTGGTACTGTTAGCCAACGAAAAGCTTTGAATTGTAAATTCAATTTTGTATTTTGACTTAGTTCTTTATATATTATATATATATATATATATATATATATATATATATATATATATATATATATATACACATTTATTATTTCACAACCGGTTTTGCCAAAGTTACTGTCTATAAGAGTTATATAAAGAGGGTAATATAAAGAGACCGATTTGTTTCATGGTCTTACATACCATCGTATCTTCTTCCAAAATGGTTAACAAACGTGTTTCGAAATTTTATATTTAATATATATACATGCTCAGTAAACCGAAAGGGTTTATTGTAGAAATAGAAACTTTAAAATCAATGATGAGTTTTGTGCGCGTTTAAAGGTAAAGTTTACCAATATGTTAAATTAAATAAATGTTGTATGGCACAAAACAATTTTCATTCATCCATTAATATAATGGACGAAACGATGGTACGGGGAATAACTTATCGCCTTGTAAAGTGGGACATTTAATGAAACATTTTGAAAAAGAATTAAAAATTAAACCCTTGTATTTTCCAAGAGCATGGATTAGGTATGTAGGCGATATGTTCGTAATTTTTATTGTTTAAGAACGTAATTTAATCTACAAGTTTACCATGAACAAATGGAATGACTAGTTTGCCTATTTTCTTAGATAAATGCGGAAGCCAAAACTGACAAAAGTGAAGCTTCCTTCATTATCGCAACGTTTCGTTGCTAAAATTTCAATGTCTTGTGGTTACCACACAAAACTTAGAAAGTAGATATGAATATAAACAGATAGTATAAGTCTTTGCAGGTTCGTTGAAGAAATAGTTAGGCACGTGACGAAAATAAAACATGTTATATAGAGTACAATCTGTGTAAGTCAATCACTCTAGTAGTAAAGGTTTGAACAGTTGGGGTAAACGTGTCCGGGTATCTTGGTTCCCAACGTATTTTAACTTTAATTTTATAAACCCTCTTTATTATTATTTTCCCCAATACAATTACTTCTACAGCTGTAAAAACACTACAAATTGGATTTCTTTAAGGGTAGTTAAAGGTCATCGTTTCCATTAAAAATAAATATTTTATCGCTAACGTTGTCTCGGCTTTTCAGTAACGCCAGAACAGAAACATCAGTGGCATTTGTGTTTCGTTTTATTTGCACCAAGTTTAAGTTCATTATTAGCCTTAGTTACTGTTACTCTAACTGAATGGCAGCATTATATTTTTGCGTATAATTGCTTCAATGCGTCAGTAGTGATTTTGGAATAAAGTTTAATTTACACTTTATTAATTAGGTTTAACAACTCCTAAAGAAAAATATTACTAATATGCAGTATGTATTTAGTTAATTCAAACATATGAGCATTGAAATAATGGAAGAGATTTTTCCATTATTATTCTAGTGTATGAAGATCTTACTATGGTATCTATTTTGTTATATTGAATTTGTATATGTTGCATTACTTCCTTATACATACATTGGTCACTTATACCTCAGCTCTCAATATTAACTTTAAATATTTACAGCCCGCTTGAAAAATATTTAATATAAATAAATATCAAAATGTATTTTCCAATTTATTTTCAATATATAACAGTAAGAATGACAAGGGTCAATTACAAATATGTAAGACACAAGGCTCAAATACAAATTGAAAAGAATTACAAGACTCGACTACAAATAAGTAAGGATGACAAAGCTCAACTACAAATTGATAATAAATACAGGCCTCAACTACAAATATGTAAGAATGACAAGGCTCAACTACAAATATGTAAAAATAACAAGACACAACTACAAATTTGTAAGACACAAGGCTCAACTATAAATTGATAAGAATTACATGACTCAACTACAAATATGTAAGAATGACAAGGGTCAATTAAAAATTTGTAAGACACAAAGCTCCACTACAGATTTCTAACAATGACAAGGCTCAATGAATATGATTTTCTTTGCATTTCAGAAAAGTTTGTCTATACAGTTTTCATATTTCTGAACTACGATAACATCGCTATTGAATCACTAAGAAATATTAAGTTGTAGCATTTGGGGCAGAGATGAAAGCAGTTATAGCCACATCGACAGCATTTGTGACACGAGAAAACATTTAACTTTGCTAATGACAAGTTACCTAAACATTTGTAATCAGACCGTCTAAGAATGTTTACATATCGAAAATTGGATTAAAATGTGAAACTTTCTATAACCGTTATATTGGAATTTTTTAATGAGATAAACTGTGCTTCTTTAATGTTGTCTTTTTGTAGGTTATATAATAATTTATTGATTATCTCACAGACAGAAAATTTGTTTAACCAAAACATTGAATTAATTTTCTGACACCAGTAAGTAAAGAGCAAAAATGTCAGTTACATGACGAGATGTCAGTCTTCTTTTATATACAATATTATTTTAAATTAAAATTAACTGCGACGCAAACACTTTTATCTTCCACGTTGCCCCCAGATTGTAAGGCACTATGCTAAGGCCATTGTTGCAGAATAAGTTAGAACTTTGTTAACAAGTTTTTAGACTGAGTGGTGGAAGGGGATTTAATTAAGAAACCCTCTTTCTTAGCCCAATGAAATCTCTAGCTTTATAGTTTGGTCATACCGGAACCATGATTTCAGGTACATTGTTGCAGAAAACTAGGTCACCCTCTTGTGTAAAAAAAGGTACAAACTCCTTTTCTATAAATTGGTACCTTGAAAATGAAACACCGTAGATTAACATATGTCTTTCTTTAAGTTTAAACCCTAAGACATCAGCCGGACCGTTTGGGAGGCCCAGATCTCGTACTAAATCGTTCAGGCTGATTGAGGGAAAAGTTCAGGGCCATGGTACCTGGATGGTAACTGTCATCACTATCGTAACATGGATATATACATATATATATATATATATATATATATATATATATATATATATATATATATATATACATATATATATATATATATATATATATATATACATATATATATATATATATATATATATATATATATCAAATCCCCACACATGGATATATACATATATATATATATATATATATATATATATATATATATATATATATATATATATATATATATCAAATCCCCACACATGGTCTATTTATGATCAGAGTAGCTGAGGTTATTAGGAACAAACTAAGATTTTCGGAGCATTGATTCATATGGACTGAGTGTCCCGCAAGCACAGAAGCATATTGGTTACATTTGTTATGAAGTACAGCTTTCAAACTCCTTTTTGACAAATCGAAGGAAAGCCTCTATTCCTCTGGTTCATGCGTGATTATGAACAATCTTATGATTCCAAGTACATTTTTGCATAAAACTGGGTCACCCTAACATATGTCTTTCTTTAAGTCTAAACATTAAACTTCAGCTGAATCCTTTGGGGGGCCCAGATCTCGAACTAAATCGTTCAGGTCTCATTAAGAGAAACGTTTAGAGCAATTGGTACTTGGTCCGTAGTTGTCATTGCTATAGCTACTACTATATACGAATGGAATATAATATACTACTATACGAGCAACAGGGTGAATAACAGAAGGTATGTTGGTTTGGTATATAATGTCCTTTCTGTTTTATAAAATGAAACCTTGCACTGAACAAGAACAAAAATGACATTAATCACATTTATTATAATGAATGTGTATTCGCAGGTAGGAGATATATTACGCGGGAACAAGATCATCCCGATGCATAAGAGATCATTGCTTTCATGTTCAGATTCATAAAAAACACTTCCTCAAAAAGAGGTGAAGAAATCTTTACCACTATAAACACATGCGTAGGTAGGGTTTACAAGGAACCTAGGTGAAAAAATATATCTGAATGGAGAACGGCGATTAAGCAAAGATGTCCTTCATAAATTTCGCCTTATCACTCTAAATAAAGCTGAAGAACCTAATAACGCCTTACAAGTGAGGGAAATGGTAGACACTTCCTCATGAACCCGCCAAGATTAGGTCTACACGTCCTTGACCACGCTTTAATCATGCCCACATACACACACACACACACACACACACCCCACACACATACACACACACAAATATATATATATTATATATGATTTTGAATATTTTCATGATTCCAGGTACGTTGTTGCAGAAACCTAGGTCACCATCTTGTGTAAAAAAACTTCTTTTCTCTAAATCGTTACCTTGAAAATGAAACACTGGAGTCTAACGTATGTCTTTTTTTAAGTCTAAACCCTAAAGCTTCATCTGAGACCTTTGGGAGACCCAGATCTCGTACTAAATCATTCGGGTCTGGCTGAGGGAAAAGAATAGAGCCATTGGTACCTGGATCGTGTCATCACTATCGCTTCTTATAATAAATGTGTTTATTAATCTTGGGTAGGAGATATATAAATTATATTTACGCGGGGACAAGATCATCCCGATGCATAAGCGATCATTGTTCTGATGTTCAGAATCATAAGTTACACTTCCACAAACGTACAAGTTACCACTAAAAACACAGGCGTAGGTAGGGTTCACAAGGAACCTAGGTGAAAAAATTAATCTGCATGGGGTTAAACAAAAATGCCTTTCTTACATTTCGCCTTATCACTCTAAATAAAGAGCCTAATAGCGTCTTACAAGTGGGGGAAATGGTGGACACACACCCCCGCCAAGATTAGGTCTACACGTCCCTGTTCACGCCCTAACCATGCTCCCATACACATACATTCAGACTCACACACTCACGAAACACTAACACTTACATACACAGACACACACAACAGCAGCACACATATACATAAAGCACAAGTGATCCCTACACAGACTAGAAACACACATACATACTCAAACCCGATATATTTATGACTTGACAAAATATATAAAATTCATATTCTAAAATTCTACACCGTCAACTAGAGAGAAAATAAAAATGCATAAAAATTAATTTACGATTTTTCTAACGTTCAGGTTATTTCAGTGTAGGCTTATTTTATAAATATTGGACAAGTATTATTATTAAAAAAGTCCTAACACAGCTGTTCTATAATATAACCCTTATAATAACATAGGCTGTTTTTTTTTATATCATAGGTTATCACTTATTTTAGGGCAAATAAGACGAAATAATTATATTCCATACCTTATCCTTTATGTGAAAAATTTTTTCCGCATAAAACACTTAAATGAATTCATTTTAAAATAAAAACCAATTCATTTTTATTTTAAAAATTAAAAATTGTTCCCATTAAATATTATTGTGAAATTTAAAAGAATCCACATAAAAACAATTTATTTTAAGTTAATGTGTCATTAAATTAAAATTAATTAATGAATTATTATTTGTAAAAACTATATTTACATCAAACTTCATCAACTGCAATTAAACAGAAAATGTATTTAAATTTGAATGGATGAATAAAAAATATTGTATTATCGATTACAAATTTGAACCAGATATATTCAAGGAGAGTATGAAGTAACCGAAGGAATTGGAAAACATTCCGAAACGCAAACTCATCAAAAAATGTAAGGAACAACTATAGCAACAAGCGAAATATACACATCCCATACAATCATAAACAGTTTCCAGCGGCAAGACAATTTATATGTTAAGCAGAGGCAATATACGACAGTGTTCATACAGTTGCTGTGCCCTTGGAGGGTAAGTGGGGTTAGAGTGTCTGCTCTTTAACCCTACTCTTTATAAATTTGTCTGTTCTTTATATTTATTACTGTAAATATCACGGATTGCCGTATTTATTTAACTATTGCGCTGGTTTAATTCTAGTTCTAGTGCACTTTGCAGAAGTTTAACGTAGAGACAAAGTGGCGTCCAGTCTCGTGAAGAGAATCAGAGAGTTTATTTAATGAGAGAGGTAATCTCATTGGAGTGTATTCTGCTTCTAATATATAAGTATAAAATGAGGCCAACCAAAGATACTTTTAATTAACCTAATTTATTGTTTGTTTTTAACGTTGATGAAGAGAAATCAATTTTTTTTTTTTTGTCTCCATAACAGCAACGTTAGTGTTGGCTATTTATTTGAAGATGCTCTTCATTACATAAAAAGAAACAATTTATGATTGCATTTAATAATGGTACTGGTTCCATGTTTCTTTGCAATTATTATTTTTTTTTTACATTAGTATGACCTAAGGAAATGTGTTAATTGTTTGGTTGTAATATACAAATTTCAATAGTTTTAAGGTATTATTCTTAATTTATTATTTTGAGAAATCTCTCATCATGTAGCTCTTATAGATTTATTATTAAATTTTAGAATTTTTTTTCTATTTTTAATTATTTTTGTACAATTGTTTTTACTTTATAACTTTCAACCTTAATTATTACTTTTTACTTTATAATTTACAATTTGTTTTGTAATTTCGTTTGTGATTTTCCTACATTACATTATATAAAAGCATTGATTTTACAATTGTTATTGTTATTGTAGTACATTCGTACTCTCTACCTCCATTACAAACTGATCTAAACTAATACAGTAAAAACCCCTCATATCCTAAGTTCATATATCCGGAACCTCCGATATCCGGACATAACCTCGAAATTATTTAAGCCTCTTTATCCCGCGAAGTATTACATTATAGACGTAGGGAGCACATAGCCAAAGTAGGTAACGGAAGTAAATAGCTAAGCTTTCCAGGCATTTGACCAGCTGATCGAATACGTCGAACAACAAGACGAAGCAGCAGCAGTCGATCGTCTACTCTTTCCAAGGTGGAGTGATATCTCTTCAGAAAAAAGTGGTTAACAAAACAATTAAACCACCTTTACACCTTGTTCTACCAAAATTGGTAATTAATGTAAGTATGTATGGCCAATACAGCAGTAACGAATTGCGTATACAGGTATGTAACTAAATTGTACTTACAATTATGGCTATATAGCTATTAAAATATAATTACAATAATCAACAGATGTAACTTATTTATTTCGAATCCATCATCATAATGTTGGTACTGTTTACCAACGAAAACCTTTGAATATAAAATAATAAATATTCTTGTATTTGAATAACCTGTGTTGTTTTAAATTATTAAACAAGAATACGTATTATATATATATATATATATATATATATATATATATATATATATATGTGTGTGTGTGTGTGTGTGTGTGTATGTATGTATGTATGTATATGTATATATATATATATATATATATATATATATATATATATATATATATATATATATATATATATATTTCTAAATATTAGATTTTTTAATACCCATTATAGAATGTCACACAAAACATTTATTTCCCTACATTATATTTTCTGAATTGTTCTTTCTCTCCTTCACTGCTGCTTAAAAAAATTTGACGTATGCTGAGAGCTGAATGTGATTACAAAAAAAAAACTCAGTTTATATGCAACGTCAATGTGGATATTTTCACCTCATTTCAATCTACAATCAATCACCATTTTTTTCCAGAGGCTTCACAACAATTAGATTTAATTTTTCAAATACCTTTTCCCGCAAGAGTTTTTCCCTTACTCTAGAAGTTGAGGGTAGATGATTCAAGGAGTTAGAGATGAGAGAATAAAAATACGCATCTTGGGACACAAAGTTAATCACGACGCTAACGCACAGGAAATGAGGCAAGCTACTTTAATTCGACTCAAGTACCTGTTTAATAATTATTAAAAATAAAACACTTTTGTAAATTCAATTTTGAAAACCAACAAGTAAATTCATAAAAAGTGAATAATAAATAAATTTATAAAGTGCAAGCCATAAAACAGTAACATTTTATCTCTCATGTCTTGATATAAAATTACCATCTCTCATGTCTTGATATAAAATTACCATCTCTCATGTCTTGATATAAAATTACCATCTCTCATGTATTGATATAAAATTACCATCTCTCATGTCTTGATATAAAATTACCATCTCTCATGTATTGATATAAAATTACCATCTCTCATGTCTTGATATAAAATTACCATCTCTCATGTATTGATATAAAATTACCATCTCTTATGTCTTGATATAAAATTACCATCTCTTATGTCTTGATTACCATGAGGGCCAAGATAATAGTAGATTTAAGATTAAAAACTTGTAAAAAGTTCTTTTCTGCTTCTCTTACGTCTGGAATAGCTAGACATTCATGAATGTCCAGTGTTGAATATGTGGATTAGAAATTATTTTTGTAAATTAATTTTTATTTCAATAAATATTCAGTGAGTTTTTTGTTTGTTTAGGTTATAAAATCCTTCATTAATGTAAATCTGTCAAATATACATGCCGCCCAACAAGAACATTAATAAACAATAATATTTAGTAGTGATTAATAAATTTAAATTATTGTTTTTTAATAATTGTTTTTCGTAACATAACTCAATTACGTAAGCAAACTGTTGTTATAAAATATACGTAAGAAAATGTACGAAAAAAATGAGCATAGGTTTGGATATGTATATATGTAAATAAACATTGGAAATATATAAGTATAAAGGGTAAGACATATTAGTGAACTATAACAATTCCTGACCAAGTGCAATACATTATATGAAGGTTAACTGACGATATGGCAACAATGCTATCGATATGACAACAGTGGAATGCTAAAACAATATGTCAGTTGTTTTATTTATGTTATAATGGAAGATTGCGTTTGATAATAAATAATACTGTATATCTGGGAATTCTTTTTAATAAAATGTTTAACAATATATTCCTATATTTGGCGAAGCTGCATTTACACATATACAATAAAAAAATTTAAATTACTATTTAAATTGTATCTTCTTACAATGCAACCCTTCCTTTTCTTTCCATTAACATTTTTTGCGTTGTTTTTTCACCATACGACCCTAATCTGACATACGAGTCTTTTTACTAATAGTTAAAGCTAAGTTGTAATTAATTTTGTAAAACCTAATTTTACAAAAGAGACGCTTTATAAAGGAATCCAACTGAAGGTAATAAATCGTATTCCATACAGTAAATAAACTTGCTGGAATCGTATCCTGTAATTCATGAGCTTTTCTGGAACCTCCTTAAAATTTATTTCAACCCCTGTATAAACTGTTTAATGTGAAAAATGTAGTATTTTGTAAGAGGAATGCATACGGAATGTAGAAAAAGAAAACCCAAATAAAACATTGACTACTATTTTTATGTCTGCAGGCTTTATTTAAAGAAAGTAAGATTTTCCATTATTAAAATACAATATTCAATAGTAATTCTATATAAAATCGCCCGTAAAGGGTTTCTATAAGTCAACTACACGGAAATAACGGCAGTAGCAATTTAACTTTGATAAAGCGAAATAAATTATTAGGATTTATGACAAAACTAAGTGTTACTTGGAGTTATGAAAACTTATGTAAATAAGATAATGAAAAGAGAATCTATAACACTATAATTGTATAATATTAGCCTTGGGGTTAAAGGAAACCAAAACTAACACCTAGGATAGAAACACATCCCCACAAACGATACATTCCAATAGAAATGTGCTATAAGTTTAATAACAAATTAAAACCCTATTTTACATATAAAATATTCTTGCTAATTCTTACTGCATTCTTATAAGCACGCACTTACAAACGCACGAACACACGCACACGCGAACACTCGCACAATCACGCACACGCAAACGCGTACAAGCGCGCAGGCGCACACACGCACACACACATACGCACGCTCACAAAACACAGATATACACACACACACACACACACGCACGCTCACAAAACACAGACACACACACACACACACACACACGCACGCACGCTCACAAAACACAACACACACACGCTCACAAAACACAGACACACACACACACGCACGCTCGCAAAACACAGATTGTGTTTGTATCACTGTTGTAGACCGAGTAACTGGGAAAATATCAGTATTACGGCGATACCCCGGCTGGTAAACACCCAGCCGAGAAGCTTTAGCGGCATCACTGTTCTTATGCATGACTTTTCAATGCTCATTTAACAGTCATATGTTTACATATGAAACAATACATTTGCATTTAATTCATAGAGAAATTTATCATTATGGTGGAATTACCATTGACGACCGCTCAAGGAAAACCAACCAACAAGAGTGATTTTAAAAATTAGAAAAGATACATTACCAATTAAATATGCTTAGATATTAGCTAAAGTATTGGTTGTTTGTCATGAAAAAAATAAAAGATTATAAATGAATTAACAAAATCCTAGTTGTTAATTTTTAGTTAACCTAAACCGTGAGAAATCTTTATAGAATTTGCGTTTGACCAGTTTTGTCTCGTTTATTACCTAGTCCAACTAATATCACTAATAATCTTTTTTATGCAGAGCATTGTAAAAATAAATAAAATAAGGACCAGGACAAACTATTTACTGCTCTAAGCAATTATTAATCACCTTTGGTCCTGGAGTAGATAAGATCGTTTTCCAAAAAAATAAGCCTGAAAATTTACCCTGGTAAAATAAAATACAAATGCGAGAGATGCATATGATTGACGTATTTTGTTGAATTTGATGATGGAATTATGTATGTTTTGTGTGTTTGTTATATATTAATAGCAACCTGTTGGTTAACAATATCCACACAAAAACAGTGAACTTTGTTTTATTTTCTACCAGTCAAATCTGACCTAAATATGACACTAATTTACCCTTAACACTTGGATATATGTTGGTTTATGAGACTTGCAAGCAGTCGTAGGCGTAATTACTTTGTTGAATAATGCAGGATGACCTTTTCCGGTGATGTGTCCCATTCTCAACTCAGGCCGCAACTCAATAAGGCATAGCAATGAATAGGAGATGTAACGAAAAAATAACGTTTCTTGTTGAATCATGAGTTTTTCAATCTATTATCAAAGGTTCCTATAGGGGAAAACATTAGTAATTATAAGTATGACTTACATAGAAACATCTAGCACCCTAGATCTGAAATATTTTTTAAAAAAATGCCTCAAAGAGTTTATTTTTATCTGTGTAGGGATCGGTATGTGGAGACACAGATGTAAAACCGCTGGGACTAAGACTATAACATCAGCTTATATTTTATTTCGTGAGGATGAAACTAGGGTGAGGCCCTCTCAACATTATTTTGGAACAAGCTTATATTTTATATCGTGAGGATGAAACCAGGGTGAGGCCCTCCCAACAATATTTTGGAACAAGCTTATATTTTATATCGTGAGGATGAAACCAGGGTGAGGCCCTCCCAACATTATTTTGGAACAAGCTTATATTTTATATCGTGAGGATGAAACCAGGGTGAGGCCCTCCCAACAATATTTTGGAACTAGCTTATATTTTATATCGTGAGGATGAAACCAGGGTGAGGCCCTCCCAACATTATTTTGGAACAAGCTTATATTTTATTTCGTGAGGATGAAACCAGGGTGAGGCCCTCCCAACAATATTTTGGAACAAGCTTATATTTTATATCGTGAGGATGAAACCAGGGTGAGGCCCTCCCAACAATATTTTGGAACAAGCTTATATTTTATATCGTGAGGATGAAACCAGGGTGAGGCCCTCCCAACATTATTTTGTAACAAGCTTATATTTTATTTCGTGAGGATGAAACCAGGGTGAGGCCCTCCCAACATTATTTTGGAACAAGCTTATATTTTATTTCGTGAGGATGAAACTAGGGTGAGCCCCTCCCAACATTATTTTGGAACAAGCTTATATTTTATATCGTGAGGATGAAACCAGGGTGAGGCCCTCCCAACAATATTTTGGAACAAGCTTATATTTTATTTCGTGAGGATGAAACCAGGGTGAGGCCCTCCCAACATTATTTTGGAACAAGCTTATATTTTATTTCGTGAGGATGAAACTAGGGTGAGGCCCTCCCAACATTATTTTGGAACAAGCTTATATTTTATATCGTGAGGGTGAAACCAGGGTGAGGCCCTCCCAACAATATTTTGGAACAAGCTTATATTTTATTTAGTGAGGATGAAACCAGGGTGAGGCCCTCCCAACATTATTTTGGAACAAGCTTATATTTTATATCGTGAGGATGAAACCAGGGTGAGGCCCTCCCAACATTATTTTGGAACAAGCTTATATTTTATTTCGTGAGGATGAAACCAGGGTGAGGCCCTCCCAACATTATTTTGGAACAAGCTTATATTTTATATCGTGAGGATGAAACCAGCGTGAGGCCCTCCCAACAATAAACAAATACCCAGAGTTAATCTCTGACAAATACATAGAGGTTTTTGTAATTACTACGTCAAAATTTATTGTTTTTCTTCAATTAAAAAATATTTTCTGCAGAGTATAAAATAAAACCCAAACCATTTGTTTATTCTTGATCCGGATGGAGTTATTTTTCACCCGATAAGCGCCCCTTCTTCATTTACATCGTTTTATTATATTTCCATCCACTTAATCACCAATCAAACAGAATTTCTTTCTGTGCTGGTTTAAAACGGAATGAATTCGCATTCCTCTCGTAAATGCCTCTGTGAGGGAAATAATTGATTTACCGAATCGAGCGTATTTACATTCAGAAAGAGACACGTCGTTGTTTATTAAGAGCGTGAGTTAAAAATAAGGGATATTTTGTTACAAACTTAGTCATTAATTTATCTATGCGGATTTACCTTGCCTAAAATATAAGTACAAGACATCTGGGCTTATCAAGTGGCCACATTGGGTCAGTATTCAAAGAAATCAAATAAAATATCGGTAACAATTTACAAACTCTTGACCACTTCGACTTTCCTCTTTCTCATTAGGATTACAAAATGTAGATTATACACCGATCCATAGATCATTGTTTCTATAGCTTCGTCGCTATAAATCCCACTGTCATCACTATTGGATGTTTTATCTGGTTACTTCAAACGCTTTGTTATAAAAGAGGTGATTTTAAGTAACAATTTCACAAATAAATTCTTTATTATTTCTTTAAGTTTGCCTGCATACTGAAAAATTTATTTTCAGTTTCTTATTACAATCCAAAATTTGATTATTCCGCTCTAATTGCCGATTTGATGTTTCCTGCTTCGTAAATATTTATTTCGTAATATTTAAACTTGTCAACAAAACTTTAATTCTGCCTTTCTCAGTTACAAGATTTATTAAAAACACATAGATAATAAAATTGGTTTTTCATATTATTACCCCTATTTGTGTATATTTATTTGAAGACCAGCTTCTCTGTTTAATATATTTATTTGCCTCTTCCTACTAGACGACAACGAGTAGAAGGAAGCGATCTACTTTTTCTTCACCTATACTTGAGTAGAAAGGAATGGTCTCATTCCTACTGCAGGACCAACGAGTAGAAGTAAGTAATCTCCTTTCTTCTACAGCGACACTTTAGTAGAAAGAAGTGGTCTCATTCTTACTACATGACCAAGGAGGTGACCTCCTTCCTTCTAAACCAACACTGTAGTAGAAAGAAGTGGTCTTATTCCTACTTTACGTCCAACTAGTAGAAGGACGTAATCTCCTTTCTTCTACACCACCACTTTAGTAAAAGGAAATGCTCTCATTCTTACTACACGACCAACGAGCATGAAGAGGTGATCTCTCTCCTTCTACAGCACCACTTTAGTAGAAAGAAGTGGTCTCATTCCTAATACATGACCAAAGAGTAAAAGGAAGTGATCTTCTTTCTTCTACACCGCCACTTTAGTAGAAGGAAGTGGTCTCATTCTTACTACATGACCAACGAGAAGAAGGAAGTGATCTACTTTCTTCTACTCCACCACTTGAGTAGAAGATAGTGGTAGCATTCCTACATTATGAACAACTAGTATAAGGACGTAATCTCTTTTCTTCTAAACCACCACTTTAGTAGAAAGAAGTAGTCTTATTTCTACTCCACGACCAACGAGTAGAAGAATGTAATTTCCTATCTACTACACCATCATTTAAGGAGAAAGAAGTGGTATCATTCCTACTACACGACCAACGAGAAAAGGAAGTAATCTTTCTTCTACACCACCACATGAGTAAAAGATAATGGTCTCCTTCCTACTACACTACCACCGAGTAGAAGGAAACTATCTCCCTTCTTCTACACCAACACTTTAGTAGAAAGAATTGGTCTCATTCTTACTACACGACCAACGAGAAGAAGGAAATGATCTACTTTCTGCTACTCCACCACTTCAGTAGAAGATAGTGGTAGCATTCCTACTTTACGAACAACTAGTATAAAGACGTAATCTCATTCCTTCTAAACCACCAATTTAGTAGGAAGAAGTGGTTTTATTCCTACTTTACGAGCAACAAGTAGAAGGACGTAATCTCCTTTCTTCTACAGCACCACTTTAGTAAAAAGAAGTGGTCTCATTCCTAATACACGACCAAAGAGTAAAATGAAGTGGTCTTCTTTCTTCTACACCAGCACTTTAGTAGAAAGAAGTGGTCTTATTTCTACTCCACGACCAACGAGTAGAAGAAAGTAATCTCCTATCTACTACACCACTACTTTAGTTGAAAGAAGTGGTATCATTCGTACTACTCAACAACGAGTAGAAGTAATCTCCTTTCTTCTACACATACACTTGGGTAAAACGAAGTGGTCTCAATCCTACTACACGAGCAACGAGTAGAAGGAAGTAATCTCCTTTCCTCTACACGGCCACTTTAGTAAAAAGAAGTGATATCATTCTTATTACACGACAAGGAGTAGAAGAAGGTGATCTCCTTTCTTCTACTCCTACACTTGAGTAGAAAGAAGTGTTCTCGTTCCTACTAAACGACCAACGAGTAGAGGGAAGTCATCTCCTTTTTTCTACAGCACCACTTTAATAGAAAGAAGTGGTCTCATTCCTACTACACGACCAAAGAGTAGAAGGAAGTGATCTACTTCCTTCAACTGCCACCACATTAGTACAAAGAAGTAGTCTTATTCCTACTTCACGATCAATGAGTAGAAGGAAGTGATCTCCGTTTTCTACTCCACCACTTGAGTAGAAGAAAGTGGTGTCATTTTACTATACGACCAAAGAGTAGAAGAAAGTAATCTCCATTCTTCTACACCACCACTTTAGTAGAAAGAAATTGTCTCCTTCTTACTACACGACTAACGAGAAGAAGGAAGTCATCTCCATTCTTCTACACCACCACTTTAGTAGAAAGAAGTAGTCTTATTGCTACTACAAGAAACGAGTAGAAGAAGGTAATCTCCATTCTTCTACACCACCACTTTAGTACAAAGAAGTAGTCTTATTGCTACTACAAGAAACGAGTAGAAGAAGTATTCTCCTTTCTTCTATACCACCACTTTAGTAGAAAGAAGTGGTCTCATTTCTACTACACGACTAACGAGTAGAAGTAAGTGATTTCCTTTCTTCTACACCACCACTTGAATAGAAATAAATGTTCTCATTTCTACTACACGACCAACGATTAGAAGTAAGTGATTTCCTTTCTTCTACACCACCTCTTGAATAGAAATAAGTGGTTTCATTTCTACTACACTACTAACGAGTAGAAGTAAGTGATTTCCTTTCTTCTACACCCCCACTTGAGTAGAAATAAGGGGTCTCATTTCTACTACACGACTAACGAGTAGAAGTAAGTGATTTCCTTTCTTCTACACCACTACTTAAGTATAAATAAGTGGTATCATTTCTACCACACGACTAACGAGTAGAGGTAAGTGATTTCCTTTCTTCTACACCACCACTTAAGTAGAAATAAGTGGTCTCAATATTTATGGTCCCGGTCCCTTTTTTAAATACATTCCTTCAACTACCTTACCTAACTGTTACCTAGATAGATTCTGTGTTTTCAACCTGTTGCCCTAACCCTAAACATATTCCCTTCCCTCCACCAACCTCTGCTTGAAATTCTCTATCCATAACCTTATTTATATCCTACTTATCATAATGTAGCTTTTATTAGCAGTTTTCTTGGCTTTTATGTTTTCCACGCTTCCCTGCTCTTGGTGCCCTAATTTGGTTGGGTATGCATTGGAATTTCATTTCCCAGGTCACATTATTTTTCATAAATACTTCTCGGTTTACTTCTCTAGACCGTTATGTGTTCGTATTTTTCTATGGTAGATTTGTAATTAGGTTTCTTTCAATGTTTGTGTAAGTCACCAAGAATAGAGTAAACGTGTGCCTTCGTTATCTAAACTGTCTAACTTGTATAATGTTATATCTATGGTTGTTTTGCTTCTATTACATAAATAATATACAAGATCATATATTCACAGGTGTAAAACATTCCCTTATATATGGATTCTTGGTATATAATTCTATAATATTTTAAATAGAACCAAGTTTAATTCAATAAATATCTAAATAAATTATATTTTTCATTTACGTTATTATTTCTGCTGTCCATCTCACAATGTAACTTTTGTTTTTTTTTTTAAAGTGTGTAAAAATTTCATTAATTAAACATCCATCAAAAAATATCCATACAAATGCAAAATCCTTTATAAATTGAACAAAACGTAAAGAAGTTGAAAGATAACATAACTTAAATGCAAATAGAACAATTTTTCCCTAATTGAATTACGTTACAGATTTAATTTTAGGGACCTGTCAAAATCAATACCAGCTGGAGTTTTGACTTTTTATTTAAATTTTTATTTAAGCTCAGTTTTGAGCTAATACACACTTATGTCTAGAGAATATGTATAACTGCATAGTTTTTATATGTGATGATTTCGGTTATATTCAAAGAGGTTAGGCTGATATATTGTTGTAGGCCTACTAACAGCAACCGCTCTCGAAGTTTTTGTGTGCACAATTTTTGATTCATTCGAAAGCATTTTCGTTTACGATAAAGAGCACCTGACTGTTTGCATAATAGTTTCTGATTTATGTTAGAGCCCTTTAAATCTTAGTAAGTAAGAAACTATAGAGAAACTTAGAAATCCCATAGGAATATGCTTTTATTTTTAAACAAGGTTGTGGTGGAGGAAGAAAAAGACAGAAAGAGAGAGAGAGAGAGACCAGAGTAAACCAGTTGGAGACACTGAAAATGAGAGAGAAGCGAAGGGAGAGACAGTCATAGAGAGAAAGAAATGGTAGATCAGACAACCAAACAAATAGAAGGAATGAGGGATGGGGCGAGAGAGAGGCGGAGGGTGTGTAAACCAGAGAGAGAGAGAGAGAAAGAGAGAGCAGGAGGAAGACACACAAAAAGAGAGAGATAGGTGGGTTGGAAGACAGCCAGGCAGAGATTGTGAGAGGTGGAGGAGGAGACAGCCAGACAGAGAGAGAGTGAGAGAGTGAGGGAGAGGGAGTGTGACAAGGCCTTTGTATTCACTTGTACGTTCGGTAAAAATTTAAAATTGTCACTTGTTCAACAAATGACTTCAACAATCACTTTTAAGCACTAATTATGTGAAGTTAGGCTGATTGACCAACGAGTATTAGACAGGAACTATTTCACTGAGCTTAAGACCTGTATTTCAGTTAGGAAACCATTCCTTATATGGCATAGTCTTATTTTATCTCGAGTATCAGGTATCATTATCCACTACAAACGTTTTTAAACACTACTCAATTCCACCTTTCTACAGCAACACCTTAAAATAGACACCATAGACCAGAGGGATCTATTCACGCAACCCTGGGTACTTGATACCTCGTGTCCCCTACATTCTAAAAATGGGCGCTTTACCTTACTACCTCAACCATACATATCGAGTCGTTAATCGGTGAAACTGCTTTATTGCTTTAAAACCAATAAACAACAAACCAACCCCTTCCATCCAAATTTACAAATAGATTTTAGGCACATTTAAGACATATATCGAAACCTTAAAACAAAACGATGTTTGTTTGTGTGTGTGTGTGTGTTTGTGTGTGTGTAGGGTGATAGGGGGAGAGAGAGAGGGTGGGAGTGTGTGTGTGTGATAGGGTGATAGGGGGAGAGAGAGAGTGGGAGTGTGTGTGTGTGTGTGTGTGTGTGTGTGTGATAGGGTGATAGGGGGAGAGAGAGAGTGGGAGTGTGTGTGTGTGTGTGTGTGTTGGTTAACCAAATAATGGTTAAGGTCATTGTCGTTTGGAAAGGTTAATAAAGAAGCCACATAGATGTACACTTGTATTCTAATGAATATATAAGAAAGAATTCTAAAGAGGAATTCTGGGTTAAAAGTGCGATCTACGTCAGAAGGGGAACAAAATTCTTCACTAATAAGGAAGGGAGATGTGGAATTTTGAAATAACGAGATTACTTTTGACAAACGTAAACCTGAAAAAAATCACAATTACTAGATCTGTGAGACCGAAAACAGTATAAACCCTCCCCATTCTCCATATAGTAGTAAGTACATTTAATATTACTAACCCAATTCAGGGAGGAAGAGAAAAATGCAATATTTTGTCTGTTTTTTCTTTCAACTTGAGTGCACGAATTTTTAATACCACATCAATGAATTCGTAATGAACAGAGACACAATCCGAGTGAGAATCATTTTGCCGCAGCTTTCTACATTTGTAAACAGCGAAAATAAAGCCAAAGTTGTGTGTAAAATGCCTTCACGTACAAACTGAATTCGTTCAACCAAAACAAAAACAGGAATCCCTTGCTACGACCTGATATTAACATTCTGTAAAACCCGTTTAGAATACGTTTCACGCATGAAAAATTGCAAATGCAGATTTGTTTTTTAAACACGGATTCCTTGATAACAAAATAAAAATTAATAAAAATGAGTTATTACAAAAATTAGAGATTTGATACATAACTTTACAAGAATATTCTTAGATAATAAATACACAAATTCACAAAGATAAACACTTTCTATTAATTTACTTAATCGTTTATTAATTTTTAATGAAAATAAAGTGTTTATATTACCTTGTGCCGAGTTATTTATTAAACACCTTAACTTATAAACCAACTCAAATATTACGTCCTCTGGTTTTTATTTCAACTGTGTGCAATTTTTTTATTCCTTCTATTAGTTCACACTCTTCTTATGTAGGGTAATTTTCAATCGTGAATAAAATATTTTTTATTCATTCCATCGAGTTCAAATACATATATTTAGCTTGTAGTGTATGCCACGATGAGAATAAGTCTTTTTTCAAATATTAAGTCAATAATTAAATTTAATGAATTAATTTTAGTTTTATATGGAAAAAGAACTTTTTAATATAGGGCAAGGTTGTGGTACAGTTATTTCGTTCCATTTTTACTTAAAATAAGTGATAACATATGATTTCATAAAACATATTGTTTTATGTTATCGGTTAAGAGGTAGAATAATTAATTTAACCCATTGGTTATATTCCTTTATTTAAATAAGTCTAATTGTAATTATTTAACAAATAATAAGTAGAATGAGAATTTTCTTTGTTGACGTAAGGGGTTTGTTTTTAAAATTGTTTTTGTTGGTATTACTTGTTTGTTCATCTGAGTAAGACTATTGCCAAGATGAATTCAAGTAATAGAATCGAAAACAAGAGAATATTATTTATACATATATAAATATCGCAATATGTATTCTTGTGTATTAATAAAGAACCAAGTCAAAATACAAATACAAGAATTATAATTGAATTTACAATTTAATTTAATTGTATATTCAATAATTATAATTGTAAATTCAATTATAATTCTTGTATTTGTATTTTGACTTGGTTCTTTATATATATATATATATATATATATATATATATATATATATATATATATATATATATATATATATATATATATATTCCAAATGTATCCACGAAAATTCTCTACAGTTTTGACTGTACTGTGAGCTTTTTTGAATAACGTGTTGTATTTAATTAGTTTTTAAGATTACATATTATAATTTGGAACTATTAAAATCTTGTTTCCTTATTATAAGGCTGATGCTGAGTTAAAGCATATTTAATGAAATTTTTATTTGTGCAATTATTTATTTATTTAATATTTGTTGCAGTTTAAGGGATTGGAAGGAATCTGATTGTTGCTCTTCTCATATGATGAATGTATTTTAAAATATTGTCATTTGTTTAAAGACAGAGTTGGCCATTAAACACTGTGATGTAGAAACTGACGTATTTATTTTATTTCTGTAAAAATACATTCTGAATTTACTTGGAATTGCAGCATTCATTATTTATTTATTTTAAAATTATATATACTGTGTAAAGTATTATTGATAAATAAATGTGTTTTTATTAACATTGATTAGAGTCCTTTATTTTACATGTTGCTTTTCTGTTCTGTATTCTCGTAGATTGCTTCTGTGAGGCAGACTAATCATCGAACTATGAAAGCCTATAAGCGTACTTCGTATAACTTTCGAGTGATGAACTTTAGCAGTTCAACAGAACGCATCTTCTACGGTGAAATATGTCCTTCGTATATTTTTATCTTTTAGTGTACATCATCTTTTGTACGTCACTAGTGTACAAAACACGCCAAAATTCTACACTTCATTTCTTTTTCAATTTCGACGTTCTTTTATAAAGTGTACCCTATGTTATCAATAGACGTAAATTCACCCTTATTTCAATCTTCTGAGGCAGGATCCCACACAAAATAAAACCTCTACAGTTCTAATTCATCGATTTAAATAAAATTAATAATAAAACTATAGACCAATAAATCATTAAGATATAGTTTTAAAAAAAATTATTATAACAGTTACAGTTTCTTATGTACATTTTGATTTTATTTTCGTTCAAAGATTATTAAAACTATGAATAGCATTTTAAAGTATAAATAGGAAGTAAAAGTTTATTAAAAGAGGGAGGTGGTGAAACTCCTGTATCTTAGGAGGGTAGAATTGTGATTCTCTGAGCAGAGTCACACATAATCGCCTTACTAATTTCATGTAATCTGACAAAATATTTAGTACGCTAATAAATAAAGCTGTTACGTTTTAATTAGGTTTGCTAAGAACAACAAAATAATGTTTCCAAAACGTTTACTTTTATATCTACCCAAGCGTTAACAATACGAGCCTCATCCCCATTGTTTTGTAACGGCCTGGCTATTGTTTTTAATCCACTGCCTTTCACTTTTGTTTAAGTGTTTCACGCATGGACAAAAACATTAAAAAGATCTGACGGTCAACAAACATTATCTGCCAACAAGGCACCGAGCCGTCAGACATCCCGGGGGAGAGGGTTGCTTTCAGAATTCTGGGCACGTTACGTTCCGCTGACGGCGGTGAGTAAGTTGATTTGCGGAAGTGCGATGAAGGGAGGAAGATATGCTGAAGACGTTTTGCCTTAAAAATTTCTATTTTACACAATCCTTCAAATTTTCTGTGTGTACTTTCTGCAATAGAAAATCACAAGTTAATTCCTAAGTATTAGTTGTATTGTTAAACATAATAACATACAAATAACAACTAATAATACTAATTAATAAAACACGAGACAATAATTAAATGTCAATTTGAGTAGTTAGAACTATTTTTCAATTTTAGTAAATCATTATTTCGTTATGTTGGCCACACTGAAGTATCTTATATAGGAGAGTATACATAATAACATACATCACAAGCAATATTTTAATAAATTTTAAAGTCAATTCTTACTGAGGTCAACAATACCAAAGTTTATTCAAGTTACTTTTATTTAAAATTACAATTAATATAAAAATGTATATACATACGTCAGAAGTCTCTTAACCATAATATGTATTAGATTAAAACGTAAAACATCGATTACAAGCCGCGAAGAACATACGGCTAATCCTGTAAATATTTGGTCCGACTGACAGCTTCACGAGTTCATGAATCACTCAGAGATATGTAAAAGTCGTTTTAGTCGTATTGTATAAACTTGTAACAAGTATTACTAATACAGAAATATATACCATAGTAATTACTTCCGTAAAGAGACGTTGCTCTCATTTATGATTTTATTTGTAGTGAAGAATAGTTTATTTTAAATCGAAAATAAAAATGCAATATATACATTAAGTTCGTGATTGAACGGAAGCTGTGACGGACCTCTCGCCCTTCTTTGATTTTGACCAAGAAAATACATTTTTAATTTTAATTCTACTTTAACAATGGATTAGTTGCAACAATGGAAACAACAATAGGTTTTGCATGAGAACAATAGGAGCAGCTTCTAATATAATAGAGTAAAATCTAAATTGTAAAAATAAAATAATATTTATAAACATGTTAGATATAATCTGTTATAATCTAACATGATTGTTTTATAAGAAACCCTGACTCCATTAGAGCTCTTTGCGTTTTTAACTTTCAATGTTTATATAAAATAATAAACCAAACAGCTTACCTAACCGTGTACCAAAGTATCCTACTTTATCATTAAATATACTGGCTCAAGTTACGTAGTTTGACAAGGCTTTGTTACACGACAAGGAGTCTTAATGCACTGTACTGAAAGAGCCATTGTTACACGAGTCGTGAAACTTTGAATCCCGAGCGCTAAAACAATAGGATAACGTGGAACGTCGCTACTCCATACATGCTAAGGTGACATTTATTGTTTAGACAAAGTGCCGTTGTTCTAGTGTATTTAATTTGTATTCGTTAGTAAATAGGTGAATCTGTGTTTACTTGTTCTTTGTGCAGTTGTGTGTCCACTACGACTCTACGAGTTGTGTTCAGCTACAGAGTTGGTGAAGCATACTCTACTACTTGAAGAGATGAACAAAATACTGCGAAGATTAATTATTATTTCAGTTATTGCCTAAGTGTTACCAAACATTTGAATCAAAGCATATCACCCTAACGTAAGGGATCAGCTGTTGATGATAAATCTATGGATCAGGTGTTTTATCAGATTTAAATAATTACTCAGCTGTTTTATCAAATTTATACAATAACCCAGCTGTTTTATTAAATGTATACAATATCTCAGGTGTTTTATCGGTTTTATACAATACCTCAGAAGTTCTATCAGATGTATACAATGACTCAGCTGTTTTGTCAGGTTTTTACAAAATCTCAGCTGTTTCAACAAATTTATACAATAAATCAGCTGTTTTATCAGGTTTATACATTTACATAGCTGTTTTGTCAGGTTTATACAATAACTCAGCTGTGTTTGTCAGGCTTATCCAATAACTCAGCAGCATTACCATATTTATACAATAGCTCAGCTGCTTTGTCAGGTTTTTACAATAACTCAGTTGTTTTATTTTTGAGATAAATACTTCTGATGCTGACAACAGATTTAGAAAGAAAAATAAACTTAAAACTTGCTACGATAATAGATAATGCTTGAATACAAGTTGATCAACTATTATTTTACATAAGTTATTTGAATATACAATCTAAATAGTATATCACTAAAAGTGTATGAGTAATGAACAACAAGCTTGACTCCTGGAATGTCCAGTCAGTTTACCAACCATCTTTACAAATTTGACCTCAATATTGAGGCACAATAGGCGGCTGACAAGCGTGAGGTCCAAAATAAAAAAAACCGATCTCATGGTCAAATTAAGAGCCTATAGAGTACTAAGATTGGTAATCATCTGTGACTGGGTTGAGATGAGTCCTCGGTACAGATCCTACGGTTTTTACCGCTTTACCCCGAGTTACTCGGAGCCAATAGAACCTTTCGAATAACAACGGTTTTCCATGTAGTCAGAAAATCTCATTACTTGTTCGGTTCAGGTAAGTACGTTGCAGATTCCAAGAGAAGAGGTCAGGACTCCGTACCTGAACCTGAGTAGAATCAGTGAGAGGATGCTGCCCAACTTGATAACTCTGTAAAACTTCTACTATCACATGTTTAAGGATGTAAACAAAAACAGTTATAAAGTCGATAGAAGTGAAAATATGATAGAAGTGGAATGTAATTCATAGATGATAAAATAGAAGCTAAAATAAGATAGAATAGTTAGTGTTGATTATGAAAGTATCTAATTATTAGAAGAGCTTTTGAAAAATTTACTGAAATAAGTTTATGTAAAATATTCAATTGAAGTTGTTTTTAAAACGTCTTAGTTGCGCCTGAAAACAATTTCATTTTAAAATTGAAATACTAATTATAACTCATTATTATTTTATTGTATCCATTATAACAAGATTTATTCAGATATAAGTTGTAATATTTATATCCAACTGAAAATTTTAAGAAATCACATTTGAACCATATTATTATAAAAATGTTTTGCATTTATTACGGGTTAAATAAACACCTGTTCTACAACATATCTTACACCATAAAACAGCTGATACATAAAATCAATTCAAATCAGCAGTTATAACTTAATTTAGGCAAAAATAATTATTTTAAAATAGGTTATAGTAAACTATATTATTTAAAATTAATCATTGTAATTAAAACAAATAAATTAGAGCTTAGTAATCCTTATTTCAAATTTTATTTAAACCTAATAGCCTAATTTTGGTACTGTTACCACACACACAAATTCGGTAGCTAAATGCAATGCGTCAGACTCCTGTGGATAGGAATTGAAAGATTTATCTTCATGGTAAAAAGTTTTAGGCAAGCAGAAAGACACTTTCACATCACAAACCGAATATTCCAAGAAGCTTAACATTTTATGTATTTTTGACAGTCAATCTCCCACCACCAAGTATTCTAACTCTAATTCTATCTATTGTTTTTAATTAGTTGCTCCAAATTATAGCTACTCTAATTAACCCTATGTATTTAATATCCCCGTCTTGATGAGTGTAAGCGAAAATTTACTGAATAACGATGTAAAAACGGGTAAAGTTTGTTTGATCCTATGAATAGCATCAGCACTTAACCGGTTAAATTTATCACCGGTTAAATAAATAGCCTATTTATTACTAACGCTATTTACTTTGCGTTCAGAACAATGCAATGCATTACTCCGTGCTGTTAACGTGCACCAGGAGGTTAATTTACTAAGGCAAACGGGCAGAGAAAATTTACTACTGCAAAAATTGGATTTTCTTTGCACAAAGCTGAAACCACCATGTTCTTTGCACAGGTTTTAAAACCACCATGTTAAGGATCCAATAAAAGCGTCCTATCTAGGTCATAGACAACTACATTATGCTATTTGTAAAGATGTAGTTGAACCGGGTACCATAAAACAAGAAAGTATTTTTTTTCTTTTAAAAGGAAACAAAATGTCTGCATACAGATGAAGCTTTAAACTTTAAATTTAACAATATAAGGCACGTTTTCTTGTAGCATACTTATTGCTGCTAATATTTGTTTCCGACAATAATACTGACAAACCGCTTCAAGATTTTTACCGACGCACTAAAAAGAAACTTGGTTTCCTTAAACCTTAAAAAAAGTATGATTGCGAACTTGCGACAATAATTTTATGTAAGTTTATACAATTTGACGCCTAGGTACAGATAAATTTTACAAGGTATGTTATTTACTACCAACTGAGTCAAAAATTTTGATTTTATAAATAACTAATATTTGATAATAATTTTCAATTTACTGCGTAGAAAAGATACATTACTAAATGAAAATAATCAAGTATTATTGAATTTCACAAAAGTCTAATTTAATCCAGTCTAATATGACACTACGTGCAAATTATAATTTCAAATAAACTTATTACAATACTAGTCCTATAATGAATAAGATTCAAATCTCGATTATTCAACTACGGACTCTTGAGGCTTTTTGTTCTCCCAATGGGATCTTTATTCAATATATAAGTTAACATTATTATTTTATTCTCACTCGTCGTATTATTTGGATCTTTCTTGCCGTTAATTGTGGATTTTATATTTAAAAAATGATTAGGAAGTATTAAGGATTGAACATAAAATTATAAAAGTTGACTTGAATGTTTTCTGTTTCACTAATATAAAAATAAAAATTTACCAAACCATTTTTTACTTATGTGTTTTAGGGTGTTAATACTCTCATAGATCTACCACTTTCTGCACAAATACCCCTTCAACAATTATTTTTATTTTTATTTCTTACTAACTCTCTTACAATTTAAATACATTTTACTAGAAAATAACACTTTGTAATAGTGTTATATTTGTAATATTTAAATAAAAATCCCGTATTACTCATCTTATTTACTTTATAAGGATTCCCCTAATTAGAAGATCCTACTGCAACTTTACCTTCAAAAGCCTCCGACACACGTCTGTACTCTTTCGCAGTTAATCTCTTAGTCTGTTTTCCCTCCGTGTACTACCGTTTGCACGTCAGGCGATCTTTGTCCTTTTAAGGCATTTCAGGCAATCATAGTTAATTTCTTTAAAATTGTGAACGAGTGAAACGTTCTGCCAACGGGTTCTAATGTTTGAATTTGTCAGTCATTAGAAAGTTATTCCCTTACTTAAAAGAGTTTCTTGGCATTACCAGATGGTAATTTCCTAACACTATTGTTTATTGAAATAGTTCAGCTTTTGTTTACCTATAAGATTGGTAAAAGAATCCTTGTAGTCACAAATGACTGCAGTTTTGCAAAATGTTTTCTCTAAACGAATTTTGAAATGATTTCTAGTTTGTATCGAAAATATAATATTTTATTCGATCCTCATTTGAGCTATTAGTTTTTCACTAAAACACTTGTATCTATGTTAGTATGTTACACTTGCTTACAATCATTTTATAATCGCTACCAGCAACACATAAAAACACTCTAACTTTGCTGAATATATCTCATATCCACAAGCCATAACTACACAAACATAACATCAAAGCAACAATATTCAACCGAACAATATAAAATATATTTCAAACAACACCCAACACACATACACAACACCCAATTACATTGTAACTCACATACACTTTATGACAATATAACCCCTAATACTCTTTACAAATGCACTTAATACCCCTATCCTAATATCCCAAGCCAAACCTTAGATAATCAAGAGGTCAGTTACGGTCGTAGTTGACAATGAAACACATCTGCGGAAACGGCTGTTCTCAATAATCAAAAAATACGTGCTACTACAGGCAAGTGTAGGTAGCTGCAAGGAGAAAGCGGTTTGGCTGGCAGGTATGTACACCAGAGGACATCAAAAGATTTAGTATCTGGTGGGTAGACCATACTTGGATTTTGCAAAAAGGTAGGTATTCACTAAGCTAATCCTGTGGTAAGGATGGGAGGAGAGTACAAATGCTGTAGCTAAGTGGTATACACCGATAAGGTCCTTCCGAGTTTTTTTAAATAATAAAAATAATACAGGCAAGTGTAACATTCTGATATATGTACAAGTGTTTTTAGTGAAAACATATCCTTCAGCTTAAGTACTATTCTGCTCTGACCTCAATTTGCCAAATATGTAGAAGATTCTCGTAAATTAATGAATTTGTTTTCCATATAAAGGTTCTTTCAAACTAAAGTTGTAGAATTTCCTAAACGGAAATAAATGCTTCATTAATTCTAAATTTGTGTAACTATGTTATAGGTAAGAATCGATGTATTGGCTCAGATGTCGTTCCCAAACGATTTATCATTTGTATTTCCCGAGACTACGTAAGATGCAACTGTGAGGCAGGTGTTGTATAATAGGATTTGGCAGAGATGGATTTATTGCAATGCAGCTTGCTAGGGAAATGTATTGAGTAAAATCTGATAAATTATGACCTATAGTACTTGTAGAGATTATATCGCTTAAGGATTGCTTACGTGTCATTGCAACTCGCATTGTAATATTAATTCTGAGTAATACATAAATAAATGTATATCTATAGTCATTGTATGTTTTCATTATTGTTATTAAACAATATCTTAAATAATATCAAACAATTAATTTGATGTGAATTATCTTAAACTAAGTTTTACGTACATACAATACTGTTCATGCAAATTGTTTATTATGTACAGAGTAGACTATTCATTGTTAGCTTCATTTGCAAGGGATAGGGTAGTCAAGCTTGTGACTCAGTTTGTTGTTAATCAATTTCTTAATAATGAGTAAATAATATTTGTGAAAATAAAAATTTCGACCATTCTAATATACAGTAAAACCCATTTTTCCGAAATAATGGGGGCGGAACAATTTCGGATAAGCAATGGTAGGTATTTTAAGGTATATTTTTTTAAGTAAAATAAAAAAAACCTTCTTACTGTAATTATAAGACCTTCCTCCCCCTCCGCACTTGGTGTTTACCGTGTTTTGTAAGCGAAGTTCAGACAAGAAGGGTTTTACTGTAATGACACTATCAAGGGCTTCAATCACCAGTAAAAAGTTGAAACAAACCACTCAGTATGATAAACATTCCAACATGCGAGGTCAGTCAGTCAGGGAGACTGGTGGCTCTAGAGGTTATGCACGTATGCAGCGACTGTTACGTGACATGAGCTGCAAGTACATATATACGAACAGGTTTTAGGCACGAGAGCTGGATCAGAGATTTTTCTGCATAAGTATGACGTTCTGGTTAAAAAATGGAATAGAAATGCGTTTCTATGCTGTGGGATATCGTTTATTTGGCTTTTGGGGGTTCCAGCTGACTTTTGTTTTCATCATTTTATCAAATGTGCGAACAATCTAATTTAAATATTTACAAAGAGAAGAAAAGATACAATGAGGTTTACCATTGTGGCCCTCCCTAAATGACAGGCTAGAACTAAATTACAACTAACAAAAAGATTTTTTATTACAAGTAACATGAGACATTAAGACTTAAAAAAGAACAAAAGAAAAGATGGCAAAAAAGAACATTAACATCTATGTACAAACAGATTTGAGACTAATAGGGTTCTACATAAAATCCTTTATAGAAAAGCTTCATTTAACTTAACATGAGACGAAGGAGAAGGGTGTTGGAGGAAAGGAGATTTCGAGGAAGGAGGCGCTAAGGGGGATTAGGGAGGAAGCAGTCGGTGTGTAACTTTTGATGTGATGTATATAAGTCAGAGCAGATAAGGTCTATTTGCAAGTCGATCATCCATTGCTTTCACGTATCTTGATTTTCTGTGATAATTAAGTGATGCATTTAATGTAGGTAATGAATATGGGACTCGAATCGCCAAAAGATCATTCATTCTCAAAACATTACCCTCACAATAAAAATCACAAGTTAATTCAAAATTATTAGTTGTATTGTTAAACATATTTATATACAAATTAAACTAATAAAACTAATTAGTAAAAAACGAGGAAACAAGTTCATTTTTTTTAGTTTTAAATGCCCGTCGAGTAGTTAAAATTCTCATTCAATTTTAATAAATCATAATTTCGTTATGTTGTCTACACTGAAGTATCTGATATAGGCGCGTATACCTAATAACATACAACACAAGTATTATTAAAAATTTTTAAAGTCAACTCTTACTGTGGTCAACAAAGAAACAATTTATTTTAGTTTATTTTTATTTTATAATTACAATTATTATAAATATGTATACATATGATATAATCATATTATTAAGTGGGCAAATAGAAAGCGAATTTCCATAAAAATTTCCATTTTAACCTCTATATAGTGTAGTTAGACAATTATTATTTTTTTGTTATTTGATTCCCTTTCTTTTTTTGCTACTAATTTACGTAACTGATTGTGCTCTATAATGTCTCATTATACCCACATCTTGGGTTGCCTTACTATTGCAAGAAACGTTTCTGTTATTATTTTATTTACATCTTGCAGTAACAGATTTCTAGCTATGAGATGATAGGCTCAATGCCAATGTTTTAGACAAAGTAAAATTGCCTGCTATGCAGACGACATCGCTATCTGGCATACACACTCTGATATCTCAGTCTCTGAACAAGCCTTAAATACCAACCTGCTTGGCATCGAAACCTGGGCTAAAGACCTTAAGATCCTTATTAACCCTGATAAATCCAAATCTTGTGTTTTCTCAACAGACAGAAGGAACAGGCAGACTCGCCATCCTAACATTAGTCTCCACAATACTACCGTCAAACAAGTCACGCACTCCAGATACCTTGGTCTCACACTCGATGCGGAACTGAGATTTACTAAGCACACTGAAACAGTTTCAAAGAGAGCTCTGAAAAAACTCAGCATCCTAAGCAGACTTTGTGGTTCAAACTGGGGTTCCAAACCAAAGACACTCCTAAATACTTACACAACACTCATCAGACCAATCCTTGAATATGCAACACTAATCTGGGCTCTAGCATCTTCATCCTCGAAAGTCGACTCCGTCCAGTGCAGAGCCTCCAAAGCCATCATTGGAGCCGTCTCATCTACAAATAATTTGAAAGCTGAAACTGAATGTGGCCTAACCCATTGGAAAATCGGAGAAAATTCGCCACAGAGAAATTCACAAACAAAATCAGGAGCAATCTCAAACAACATATCTCAAAAGTCACCTTTCGGAACTGGTCGGAAAAAACCAGGCTAAAAAGATCTTCTACTCTCCAGTACGACAAAAACATCAGACAGGACATCCACCTACAGCACACGAGCCTTGACATCTTTCAAGAACCCAGGTTTCCGGTCAAACTACCCTCCTTTGTGAATATAAACTTGAATCTCCTCGAACCCTGCTCCAAAAAAGAGCCTCAAGAAACAATCAAGAGGAAAGGAATGGAAACTATTGCCAAGAGTTTAAAACAACACTTGGTCGCTGCTTACACCGACGGCTCTTCGAATTCTGACTGCGATAGAGGTGGATCCGAAATATTTATAACCTACCCTGATGGCTCAACTTCCAGACACAAAATTGCAGCAGGCAAAATCGCCTCTAACTTCACAAGCGAACTCATCGCAATCAAAGAAGCTCTGAGTATTTACCTCACTTGGACAACACTCAACCCCTCTGATGGCATAGTAATCTTCACGGACTGCAGATCTGCTCTTCAGGCTCTCCAAAAAGGAAATACAAACCTCGCCCAAAAGATCAATACCCTTCTGTCCTTAATTGAGAAAAACAAGAAGCTTTGTACGCTTCAATGGATCCCGGCACACGTTGACATCAAAGGGAACGAAGAGGCCGATTCTCTGGCCAAGGAAGCGAGGACCATCGAACCAGCCCCCGTGATTACAACATTTTCCGACGTAAATGCCGTTGCAAAACAGAAGCTCTGCCATAACAACCAAAGAAAATCATCACTTCCCGAGCTTAACTTCGACAGGGAAATAACAAAAACAATTGCCAAACTGAGGACAATGCACCTCAAAGACATGAAAATCTTGCCTGATGGATCAAGAACATATCCTGAATGTAGGCACTGCCCAGGGATACAGCTTGATCCCGATCATCTCTTCAACTGCCCGTCCATCATTGCAGCACTATTTAAAATTGACATAAACTGTTCTAGGGAGACCCTTTATACGGACAAAGCTGCAGAGGTGGCCAGTGCAGTACTTCACGCCTTTGGACCCGTGTAACTGTGCTCTCTCTACCTTTCTCTGAACACTTTTTTTTCTTTTTTTTATTGTTTTTGTTGCAGTTGTCACACGACAACAACAACAACAACAACAGCGGATGTAGTTCAGTCGATTTACAAGTCGCCTATACACTGCCGGTAATTTTTTAGTAGGGCGGCCCCATACGATATTTTGGATTATTGTTCAAAAGCACGAAAAGGTACGATATCCACAAAAAAAGTTTAGCTTTGAGGAAAGTTAATTTTTTGAGTTTAAAGTAAGGGAATTTTTTTTGGCGGAAGCACAAGTTGTGATAGTCGCGGAGTGATACAAACTTCTGTGACGTCATGGTACAGAATATTTATACCTATCTTGGGGCTCCGAGAAGAAAACATTTTGCACTAATTTTTATGCTTTGACTAATTATTTCGCGTGGATATCGTATTTTTTCGTGATTTTGAACAATATTCCAAAATATCGTGGGTGGCAGAAATAGCAAAAATCAACCTTAACTAACCCTCCACCACACACAAAGATTTATTAAAATCCCGCATTTAAACTACTTACCAGAAACAAACAATCACTTACAGACACTATTTCACGCACGAAATTCACTTACACACACTATTTCACGCACAAAACAGAAATCATTGCACTTAAATTCTACACACACCTATTTACAGACAACCTGCAGATATAGGATTCTGCCGCTAAAATAAGAACATGTAGCCAACCTTCCAAATGAAAACTATTACATACAAAACATCTGGTCGTACACTGGTTTCCCAATCATTAAGAAACAGACTGAAAGTAAATAATTATTATATACTCAATTAATATTGCACAGCAACCTTAATAATTCAAAACATTAACAATTAGTATTTCTTTCATAACTAAGTATAAATTTGTAATTTTTCAGCATAGAAGTGAAGTTTAGAATATGCACGCAAGTAATATTTTTCGAACTATGTATATAATTTCTTAACGATAGTCGGTGATTTAATGATGCATTTAATGTAGGTGACGAATATGGCACTCGACTCGCCAAAAGAGCAATGATTCTTTTATAACCCTCAAAACATAGTTCAGTAAGTAGTGTATTTACAGCCTAGAGATTGCGACTCTGTACAACAATAAATAACCTATAAAATTAAAGTTTAAGTAAACCGTTTAAATTTGCCAGAGATAAAGAAGTAAACCGCAAATGCTTGTCATTAGTCTTTGCCAGATTAGAAGGTCTCTCTTCAGACAAGCAAACCCTTCTCGTAATAATTAATCCGTGCGACAAATTCACAATATAGAATTAGTTTTAATAAACTAATATTATAACTACTACTACTATAGTAATAATTTCTATATTTTTTTATTCACATTTTTTATTACAACATAAACACATTTCTTTCTACTAATTATAACACGTAGTTTACGTTTCAAGAATGTGAAAAAACGAAATATTTTTGTCTCTAAAACTATTTTTTAAACTTGTTCAAAACAAGTTTATGAGAGAGATGTGATGACGTCAAGCAGCAGAATATAAGACCTCTGTTGATTATGATATTTAAAATAAAATCGTTTTCTCTTGTGACATTAAATTGTTCTCTTCCCCACGCCAAGGATTGTCCAGATTGTTTTTCTTTCAGTGGATAAAACCGTTCACCTTATAAAGGCTTAAATTAAAGCGAATAAAACCTACAACCGAGGAGTGTCTTTTGAAGTTTAAATTACGTATAAGGTCTTAATTACCTTTGTTATTTTCCCAATTTTGAACAAAACTCTCAGGATTTCGTACAAATTGCAAATTTCAACCTATATCAATGAACACAATTACAACGTTTAGAAGGTTCGTTTCATTAAAGTGCTACATGGTAGAAATTATCATTATTGCCAATGTCCACTGACATTTTTCGTTTAAAAAACATGTTTAAGTGTATGTTAAGTTATCTTGGTCTGAAATTTGAATTAACTTGAATAAATGATCGCATAAAGAAATTAGCCTATGTAATAAATGTATGTTTTATAATAATTACAAATAATATTATAAATTTAATATTATTTATTATTTATAAATATTGCTATATATAATCAGAATAATGTAATTATAAAATTTGTACTAATGTTTTATAATATTATGATATTATTATAAAACGTAATACAATTATAACAAAATGTACGATAAATAAAAAAAACATAATAAAAAATTTTATATCAGCCCTAATTTAAATGTAGGGTTAAAATATATTTTTCAAATAACAATATTTTTTTTACACAAATATCCTTTATGAAATGAATAGCTTTAGGATCTAAATTTGTAAAAAAACTGAAATAATAATAAAAAATAAACAAACAGTCATTCGTTATTTCTTAACCTCATATTTTTAAAAAGTTGATGTTTTATATAAAAGTTTCACAAAATCATTTATACAGCCAGAAAAGGAAAGGAAATCTTAAAAGCTAAACCATTAGTTTAAAGGAGAGACATTAGTTTAAAGGAGAGACATTAGTTTAAAGGAGAGACATTAGTTTAAAGGAGGGACATTAGTTTAAAGGAGAGACATTAGTTTAAAATAAACATAATTATCTTTTCAAACAAACTGACGAATTACGTTCTTACTAGGAGGAAGCAATGACCTTCAATTTACCCACCAGGAAGCGCTGTAGAGCAGATTACAGCAGGTGGTCATGTAGTCATGAAATTATTATTGGTGCTGTTTTTGCCTTTATTTGTTTTAATGTGTTCATATAAAATATTTAATGTTGCTCTAATGTTTTACGAAACGTATGTTTTTTATGAACGACGACCTAGGTAAAATCGTAAAACCTCGTCTGTATTTATTTATAAGAATCCTATAGTTAGTGTTTTTGTTACAGAAGCATGTTTATATAAACCGAGACGGTACTGGAGAAATAAAATTCTACAGATATAAATTACATGAATTTACATTAAAAAATGTAAAACCAAACCAAAGACCAATCATTTTGACCTCTTCGTCCTAAGAGCCTTATACATTTAATTGGTTCATTTCTTCAAATATATTCATTCCATAAAAAATCCTCTATTTTGTCGAACTTTGACTTTTTTACAATCTAATTGTACAAATTCGCCATCGAAACAGAATATCATTCAATTTTTAAAATTGTCACCGCTACAAAACGATACCGTTACTAAATTATGTATTTATTTCGTTTATTATTCTCATATTTTCCATTTTTGCTCGTTTTTATCAAACTTACTGAAATTTTAACGACCTTATGATTTATTAACTTTACAAACAAAATGAAACTTCATATAGTATTCACTATGTACAGGTTATAGAAATAATTAAAATGAAAGCAATGTGTACACACACACACACACACACACACTCACTCACTCACAAACACAGACACACACAAACACACACTCTTTCTCTCTCTCTCTCTCTCTCTGTTTCTCACACACACACACACACACTCACTCACTCACAAACACAGACACACACACACTCTTTCTCTCTCTCTCTCTCTCTCTCTCTCTCTCTCTCTATTTCTCACACACACCCGCGAGCGCGCGCGCGCTTGCACACACACACACACACACACACACACACTCACCTCACACACACACACACACACACACACACACACACACACACACACTCACCTCACACACACACACACACACACACACACAAACACGCATACACCATGTGTTTAGCCATGTTTAAAATCGCTCCATAGAGAGCTTCATCAATATTTTTTAAAATTGATGTTCCATAATTTTTTCTAACGTTCTAGTATATTGTTAATACCGCTTTTGAATGTAGGAGATAGTATGAAGGCAAACCATTATGTCGCCATTTTCTTTAGAATCCTTCATTGTTTTTTAAATACTTGTATCCACTTTCTTTTACTGAAACCTTCCTATTTTTCTTATTAAGATTAACCGTAATGCCATAAACATGCACGTTGAGTTTTTAACTTCGGTCTTGAAACAATGGATAAGCTCTTTGATTCTGGGGTATGTTCTTTGAAACATGCTATTAGGTTTATTGTTCCAACCTTCAACTGAATTTGTTGGTCCTATGACGCTTACTGTAGCAGTTCCATTGTTGTATATAATTTTGCTTACTTTTCATCCAATTTTCAATATAATAATTAAAAATAACGTATTATTTTCCGGTTTTTGAGAGGAGATTTCCAACCAAACATCGATTGGACTTGAGAAATGCAAGAGGTTTTTATTGACACAAATTTTTATGAGTTTGTAAATTTCTTTATTTTTATTGTAGTCTTGCGTAAAGCCTAGATCTGGGGCTTTTTTGTATAAACATATTTTTCACGTGGAAATACTTCTACTGTTAGGAAAACGTTTGTCACAGCCGATATTGGTGCGTCTTCCAAATCTACATTTACTTGTCTGAGTGTCTAGTTAGGCGTAGCTTGTGGTATTAGTTGAAAATCCTGACACAAGCTTCTTCCTTTTTATTTGGTAACACAGCAAAAGCCACAGGAGATATATTTGTTGCCTCTAACAACATGAGCATGGATGAAATAAATCTGTGAAAATTGTTTACTTGAGCTTTTGAAGAATTCACCCATGAAAAGGTCGTGACTTAATGCTAACCCATCTCTTTCTAAAGTCCACTGAAAATTATGATTCTTTCGACCGATTTGTAATCCGTGAAGAGGAACCGTTCATCCTCAGAGTCTCTTCGTCTAAAGGTACGTCATCACGCTTCTCGGGTTCTAACTGATTACCTTGTACTTTACCCCTTTGCTGGTATAGAACTCTCTTTGTAATAAGCTGAGCTGGCATCTCATTTACTAAATCGTAACCTTTGTGGTGAAGCTCACCTAACTCCTGACAGACATACTCCTCGGGCACCCTAATTTGACGATTAAAGAGTTTTTTTTGACATCCAACTGTGATTCATCTCAGCGCCAAATTGATATTCACTCATACACAAAACATCGCCATTTTTACTCATCAGGAAACGTTGACAAAGTTTTGAACGCTTCTTTGAACAATGCAAGAATTTCCATCCCTCCAAATTTATGCGTTTGGAGTAAAAACAGTAACTGTCATAGAGCGTGCACTGTTTATAATTGTTGCCTGTATTGAGTTACATAGTAGCACACACATATACAGTAAATGGTTGATAGGACGATTTCTTAAACGAAACGTGTTGACATGTTGTGTAAAATGCTAGAAGCTATGAATTGAATATTTTTAAAAGATACGATATATCAACAATATATATAATATTGTATGTAATATATTATAGGATATATAATTTTAAATTAATAAATATAGAATTGGTATGGATAACCATATTTATATACTTTTGGATATACCATTATATTTGGTCTAGACTACTAGTTGTACTTTTATCTTCCAATCTCAGCCTTCTATGTTTCTGTATAGTCGACATGTTTCCAGGGGCTCCCGTTTCCTTGAAATGCTTTAAGTAATAAACAAGTAATTAAAACAATTTTTAGCCAATTAGTACTTAAATTAACAAAGAAAAATTGAATTTTATTTTTATTGTATTTTTTTTATAGGCCTAATATAATTACAATTAATATATATATATATATATATATATATATATATATATATATATATATATATATATGTGTGTGTGTGTGTGTATGTGTATGTGTGTGTGTGTGTGTGTGTGTGTGTGTGTGTGTGTGTGTGTGTGTGTGTGTGTGTGTGTGTGTGTGTGTGTGTGTGTGTGTGTGTGTGTGTGTGTGTGTGTATGTGTGTGTGTGTGTGTCAGAATAACAATATTAAGCGGCAAAATAGGAAGCGAATTTTCTTACAATTTTCCATCTTCCTTTCTATGGATGGTGGTGTTCGACTATTATTATTGTTTGTTACTATATATACGCTTACTTTTTTTATCGCTTGAATTGTGTTGTAGTTTGTTTTCGCTTTCCTTTCGCAATGTTCGTTTGTGAAGCAAGGTTCAATAAAGTTAAACCATTTTGTCTGTTTATTTTACTCTCTTAATTCATTTTTAATCCTAGAGATTTATTTTGGAAATTCTGTGGTAACCTTGACAACAATTTACGGTTGTGCAATAGAGGTTCCAACGACAATCAGATGGAGGCAAAAGAAAAATTCATATACATCTTTGACAATTACATTTCTAGGCAAGAAAAGTTGGCTAAATGCCAAAGCACTAAACTTCGAACATGAAAGCTTTGAATTGTAAATTCAATTGTAATTCTTATATTTGTATTTTGACTTAGTTCTTTATATATATTGTAATAGTTTCTTTTATTATTATGAATGAATGTATGAATGATTCTTTAAAATGTATTTTTCAATAATTTCAATCAAGATAGGTTGGTAACTTTTCTAATTTATTTTAAGATAAATAAATTTTCTAGAGTTCTTTTTTTTAATAACAAGTTTAATGTATCATTTAAAACAATTTCTTAGCAATTATAAGTTCTATTAATAAATTACAATTTTTTTTCTTTTTTAGGTTTTACAAATTTACTATAACTTTCCTCTATTATAATGAGTCTTATTACTCTAAAATATATTTCTCTTTTGGCAGCAACCGTTTTTATTTAATTTAGCATAAATTGATTTTAATTTTGGTTTAGCACAAGCTCTTTTAATCTCGGGTTATCTGGTAGGTTTTAAATTTTGAATAGTGAAATCTTATTTGGCACTCTAAATTACAAGAACAAAAAAAATCTAAACTATAAATGTTATGAACTATGTTACAAATTAATTTATTTCTAAGTAAAATTGTTCCTTAATATTCTTTCTAAATGTTTTCTTTTATAGTTTAATTTTATAATAAATTCACTGGTTTCTTTTCTTTTATAAATGTCTGATTGCAAAATTTCAAAATGTAGTAATGGATCTAGCCTAGATACTTAAGTGTTTTAGATTGCAGATTCCACTTTTCGAAATATTTAATAAGATCTTTTTAAATAAATAGTTTTAATTAATTTTCTTGAAAGTATTTCTAGTGTTAATTGCATTCGAGACTAACACTCCCGCACTAAGTTTAAATTCTTCAACTTTTATTGGCTAATTCTGAAACACGTCTGTCTTGTTTGAGTAGGTTTGAACAACTGAAGCGACGCCAAGCCAAGCATTTAAAAATGGCT
The DNA here is from genome assembly GCA_036971475.1 of Prosapia bicincta. Lineage (NCBI taxonomy): Eukaryota > Metazoa > Arthropoda > Insecta > Hemiptera > Cercopidae > Prosapia > Prosapia bicincta. The sequence goes on along the minus strand of JBAIZL010000001.1, from coordinate 201,088,342 downwards.
AAACCAACTATTTCCTTTTTTTTAATTGTTGTTACCTGCTTTATGGATGCTGTATTCACTGCCTTTGGTACATTTCATGTTCTTAATAACTATATTTTAATTTCTTTGCAGGTAATTGCATTTAAATATTATATCCCCCGACTAAGTTTAAATTATCAGCTGTTCTGTTCACAATGCGCGCGCACCTCACTAAATATGTAGCCATCCCGTTCTGGTTTATTTGTGCAACCTAAAACGTTACACTTTCTTAACAATTAAAGGCTTTTACTTTTATTTACAGAGTTTTTTTGTTCTTTTCAAACTGTTACACATTAAATTGTTTCTATTATATTGTTTTTTTATAGTGGTTATTGTTCTAAACTTGTGATTAAACGATTTTGCCAATTTAGGTTATGTTTACATTTTTCTCTTTTTTCATAATTTGGTTATTTTATGGTTTGAATTTACTTACATATTTATATTATATTATACATGGTGCCTTTCTTACTTGCTATTCCAAAATGTTACATAGTCCCCAAATTTAAATAAAAAAATTTTGATTTCAAAATTCCTTTCCTTTTTTTATCTCAATTTTCACATTTTGGAAATCACCTCTTAATATTTTTCTTTGTTTGCTGCCCTTCAGTTACATATTACTTAACTTATCTTCTAACAATATAATATACTTATAACTAACATTCAATGAACAATTCTAACATATAGTATAATAGATCATAATCTGGTATTTATAATTCATCCTACATTTTTTATTTATTTATTTATTTATTTTTTTTTATTATTGGAATCTTTCCAATCATAAGTCTTATGCCATATTTATTTAACATATATCCTCTGATACCGTGTCTTTGAATTACAGCCTATCCGAGTCATAGTATGTCTAGGCTTGCTTATAGGTTAGGTCTTTGTTCTGATTTCTCTTTCTTACTTTTGGCACTTTCTATATTTGTTTTTGGTCAAATTGGTTATAACATTTTTCTTTCCCTTATTTCTGTTTATCACTTGTTTATTATTTATCTCATATCTCATATTTATTTTGCTTTTAGCTTCTTCTAACTCTCAGTTCTAAGTTAGTATTTTATCTCCCCTTCCAATCTCACATCCAGTTCAATTATTTTCTTATATCATCTCAGTTTATTTTGTATGAAGTTTAACATCTCCTATTTCTAAGGGTTGCAATCTTATATCCTCTATTTGATCATATCTATAATTCCTTTTATTACACTATCCCTATATCAACGAATATAAATTTTGTTTTAATACTTATTTATCATAGAGTCTTTTTTTTATAATATATACAACGAAGTTCCATTATTTCTCAACGCAGATTCCCCCTTACAATACGACGAAGTTTAAATACACAATTACCATATTTGTTTTACAACGATGCTTCAATATTTATTATCATAGATTCATATTTATCTTTATTCATTATTCTCAATAATGACGCAGTTACCAATAAATTATCGTAGATATAGTTACCATCCCTTAAAACGTATCTCCTGCTAACGTTTTCTTATACACATAGTCACCTAGAGTTTATTCATATTGCTTCCTTCATCTATATTTAATGTCTCCCTTCCTGTACCTGATCTTGGTATTTTGTAGGAATTGAGTAATTTCGCTGGTAAAATGGTACATCTTCTCTAACTTTAATTGTGTGTTTATATGTAGTGCACAAACCGGGCTGGTCTGAAAATACTCCTTTATATCTCTCTATTAAATCACTCATCTCCTGTTTCTATTCCTCAGTTATCTCTTCGTTTCCTATTCTTTCCAAAATATCACATTTTTTATCTCTTCATTATCTTGTATAATTTTAACATAATTTTGACTCTGGTTTCAAATAGTTTCGAATTCTTCCCACTTTTCCATTTCATCCATTCCGTTCTGTTCCTCAAAACTCAATTCCTCTTCCATCTCATTTTCAAAATTATTCATCTCCCCATTAAATTTTGTCTGCCCATCTATACTAATTTTTGACTTATATAATTGGTTTTCATATTTAATTTCTATCTCCCATTTTCCAAAATCGAGTTGTGCCTCCACATCCATTAACATATCCGTACCTATGATAAATTTTCTCAATAAGCCTGCTACCACTAAGCATTGAAACGGATATTTAACTCCTCCTATTTTTCCTATTACCATTATCATTTTATTAAACTTTTTAGTCTTCTTATTAGTTGCGGTTCGAATTGTTAATTTTTTTATTGGCAGTATTTCTATTTTCCCTATTTAATTTTTATTTTCCAATATCCAGTTCTCCAAATAATATATAAATTAAAACTATCGATGTATTTGAAATATTTTAATCATTGACTATATTACAAAAAATCGTATCAACATATTAATTAATGTGATATATATATATATATATATATATATATATATATATATATATATATATATGATGATGATGATGATGCTGGTACTGCTAGCCAACGAAAAGCTTTGAATTGTAAATTGAATTATAATTCTTGTATTTGTATTTTGACTTAGTTCTTTATTAATACACAAGAATATATATTGCGATATATATATATATATATATATATATATATATATATATATGTATATATGTATATATGTATATATGTATATATAGTATATTGATTACGAAAAAATAAATGCAAATAATAATGTATTTTACAAATAAATATGCCACAAAGTATTATTGAAAGGTTCAAAGAAAAACCGAAAATATCACATTTAATCTAATGAATGATTGTAGGGCAATTTGCTTAGAGTTTGAATGTTGTTAGTTTGAAGTTAAACCTCTGTGATGGCTGTTTCTCTGAAGCCAATCATTCTCGTTTCTTATTGCGTCAAGAGATAGCGTTCTTTTCGGCCACATTGTTCTGCAAGCTATTGGTGTCTGTCAATTACTATAGTAAAAGAGTATAGCCTACTTACAAAAATATTCTAAGAATGCTAATTTTATAAGTAAATAAAGTTTTAACAGTTTTAAACTTATAAACGCTTTGAATATTCTTTTCTTGTCACGGTATTTTGAAATACATCATTTACTAGTACACTCATGTGGCCGTAATGTTTCCATTAAATTTACTTATCTTGATGGTAAGAGGGAAATTCCAGGTTTTTTAATACCAGCTGCTTCTAAAAAAATATGGTAGGAAGTAGTAGTGGGTAATATGGTACTAATGGTAGTAGTAGTAGATTTACACGGACTGTGATTACTGTATATGATTATAAATATAAAAGATAATACCTCCTTAAACCTTTTGTATCATAAATGAATTAAATTTCTTATTTCGAATGTATGAATTAAGCGACCAGTAAAATAAGCGGCATCAACCAATTTGCGAAATAAGCGCCAAACTACTTCAAACCACCGCCAATGTCATTCACCAAGGAATATCGAATCCGAGATGCGCAAAATTAGCGACCAATTTACACTCCCGCTACCCTAACAACAGCCCAAGTTCAAACGACGAGGAATTCCCCCCTGTATTTCTTAAAATCAAGAACAAGATGAGAATGACATCCAGAAATCCAGAAAATGAAAATGGTGACATAATGCCTTGTGCTTTACATCCGTATTTTCTCCCTCTTTCAATAGGTTTTTTTAAAATTTTTTATTGTACATTGGATGGAAAATGATATACAAAAATGGATCTGCTGCAATAAGCGGCATAGGACCACAAATTCAGTTGAAAGTTGGAGAAATAAACTTAATAGCGGTGTTTAAAGGAAAACACCTCAGAATTAAATAACTTATCCAATGTTTGAAGACTGAAACTGAAAAGTCAGCGCGCGTGTTTGTGACATTACAGGTGAACTTGAAGAGGAAAACGAAAGAGGGAGAAGTGTAAGAAAGTGGATAAACGTATTGGAAAAACCAATGAAGAAATATGAAGTAAATGGTGACATAATGGCTTGTACTTTATGTCCGTACTCGCAACCACCTTCAATAGCTGGATCAAGTTGACAGTCATAAAATAAAGGAAAATAAAAAAATATTTAAATAATTATAAGCTAGTGTAAATTTGTTTTTAATAATATAAGACGCTATAAAACGCCATAACAAATTATAAAAGATAAATATAAACCAATCGTTTACTATTATTTAGCCACTCGAAGCCTGGTTGAAGTGTATTGGAAGTCAGAAAGCATTAATATAAAATGATGTAACAGTTCAAACTCTCTTAAGAAGAATGTGGAATACCCAATGTATGTATAATTCTGTGGTGGTCACTTATTTCGCCTTTCGCTCATTTCACGGAAGATTAAGGCTCAAATAGCAGGTAAAAAAAACCACGCCTGGGTTGTAGTAATTAATTTTTTGAGAGGCTCATAGCGTATTGAAGGTAAAACCTATTCAACCATCTATAGAGACAAAAACAGGACACAGCCCAGATGGCGCTTGGGTTCCGTACTTTCTCATTTGTCCTTTAAAAAAATTTACTTTTATTATAAATGTCGCCACTGTTCTACCGACTGACCAACCCTTGTTACTTGTACAGGCCTTGCGTTATTTAAAAAGTAAATAATAAAAAAAAGGTATAGAAAAAGGCGGAAGCCATATTTTTGTTCCTAATTTATAAATCTCTTAAATCTCCAAAATTGTTTTTTTTTCAATCCTTCTATTAGATTACATTCTACTTCACCTTCTCTCGTACAAATTTTCAAGCCTTTATAAAATATGACTTTCGTCATCCAATTAACTTCAAATATACTTTTTTTCAGCCCGTAATGGATGATTATTGATTTTGAAATTGATTTTTCAAATATTTATTCAATATTTAAGTTTCTCGATCAGATTCGAACTGAATGACTACAGCTTGAAGTCTAAAACATTGGCATTGAGCCTATCATCTCATAGCTAGAAATCTGTTACTGAAAGATGTAAATAAAATAATAACAGAAACGTTTCTTGCAATAGTAAGGCAACCCAAGATGTAGAATGAGACATTATAGAGCACAATCAGTTACGTAAATTAGTAACAAAAAAAGAAAGGGAATCAAATTTAAAAAAATAATAATTGTCTAACTACACTATATAGAGGTTAAAATGGAAATTTTTATTGAAATTCGCTTTCTGTTTTCCCACTTAATAATATGATTATATCATATGTATACATATTTATAATAATTGTAATTATAATATAAAAATCAACTAAAATAAATTGTTTCTTTGTTGACCACAGTAAAAGTTGATTTTAAAAATGTTTAATAATACTTCTGTTGAATGTTATTAGGTATACGCGCCTATATCAGATACTTCAGTGTAGACAACATAACGAAATTATGATTTACTAAAAATGAAAGAGAATTTTAACTACTCGACGTGCATTTAAAACTAAAAAATTGAACTTGTTGCATCGTCCCAATTAGTTGTATTAGTTTAATTTGTATATATATATATATATATATATATATATATATATTTATATATAAATATGTTTAACAATACAACTAATTCTTTTGAATTAACTTGTGATTTTTTATTGTGAGGGTAATGTTTTGAGAATGAATGCTCTTTTGGCGAGTCGAGTCCCATATTCATCACCTACATTAAATGCATCACTTAATTATCACAGAAAATCAAGATACGTGAAAGCAATGGATAATCGACTTGCAAGTAGACCTTATCTGCTCTGACGTATATATGTAACATCAAAAGTTACACATCGACTGCTTCCTCCCTAATCTCCCTTAACGCCTCCTTCCTCGAAATCTCCTTTCTTCCAACACCCTTCTCCTTAGTCTCATGTTAAGTTAAATGAAGCTTTTCTATAAAGGATTTTATGTAGAACCCTATTAGCCTCAAATCTGTTTGTACATAGGTGTTTATGTTCTTTTTAGCCATCTTTTCTTTTGTTCTTTTTTAAGTCTTAATGTCTCATGTTACTTGTAATAAAAAATCGTTTTGTTAGTTGTAATTTAGTTCTAGCCTGTCATTTAGGGAGGCTAATACTATGGTAAACCTCATTGTATCTTTTCTTCTCTTTGTAAATATTTAATTTAGATTGTTCGTACATTTGATAAAATGATGAAAACAAAAGTCAGCTGGAACCCCCAAAAGCCAAATAAACGATATCCCACAGCATACAAACGCATTTCTACTCCATTTTGCCAAAAGAACGTCCTGCTTTTTCAGAAAAATCTCAGATCCAGCGATCGTGCCTAAACACCTTCGTATATACGTACTCGCAGCCCTTGTCACGTAACCGACGCTGCATAACCTCAGCAGCCACCAATCCCCCTGGCTGACTGACATCACATATTTGAATTTTTATCATACTGAGTTGTTTTGTTTCAACTTTTTACTGGTGAATGAAGCTGTTGATAATGTCATTACAGTTAACCCTTATTATCCGAACTACGCTTAACTGAAACCCGTGTTAACCCAAACGCTCGGCCGAGTATGGCAAATATCCGTAAACTTGCAAGAACCCCCCGCTGTCCGCTTGATTACCTGACAGGCCAAATTAGCCTGTGTCATGAGTCGAATGCACATATGAATGATAAACACCCAGTGCGGAGGGGGAGGAATAATTACAGTATAACTGGTTTCATGTGTTTTCCTTGACGAAATATAGCCTAAAATACCTACCATTGCTTATCCGAGATTTCGGGATATCCGAAATTGTTCCGCCCCCATTATTTCGGATAGGTAGAGTTTTACTGTATACTAAAATGGTCGAATTCTTCAGGTATTTATTTTAACAAATATTCTTGTTTATGAAATGTATATTCAATATTTAAAAAATTATTAACAACAAACTGAGTCACAAGCTTGACGTGTGTACCCCTTGCAAAAATAGCTAACAATTAATAGTCTACTCTGTACTAATTAAACAATTTGCATAAACAGATATGTACGAAAATCATAGTTTAAGATAATTCACAACATATTATTTGAATTTCAAAATACTGTTTATTAACAATTATGAAAATATGCTATTACTATAATAATACATTTATTTATGTATTACTCAGAATTATTATTGCAATGCGAAGAGTTGCAATGACACGTAAGCAATCCTTTAGCGATATAATCTCTACAAGTACTATAGGTCATAATTCATCAGATTTTACTCAATACATTTCCCTAGCAAGCTGCAGTGCAATAAATCCATCTCTGAAAAATCCTATTATACAACACCTGCCTCACAGTTGCATCTTACGTAGCCTCGGGAAATACAAATGATAAATCGTTTGGGAACGACATCTGGTTCAATACATTGATTCTTATCTATAACATAGTTACACAAATTTAGAATTAATGAAGCATTTATTTCCGTTTAGGAAATTCTACAACTGTAGTTTGAAAGAACCTTTATATGGAAAACAAATTCATTAATTTACGAGAATCTTCTCCATATTTGGCAAATTGTGGTCAGAGCAGAATAGTGCTTAAGCTGAAGACATATGTTTTCACTAAAAACACTTGTACATATATCAGAATGTTACACTTGCCTGTATTATTTAAAAAAACTCGGAAGGACCTTATCGGTGTATACCACTTAGCTACAGCATTTGTACTCTCTTCCCATCCCTACCACCGGATTAGCTTAGTGAATACCTACCTCTTTGCAAAATCCAAGTAGGGTCTACCCACCTGATACTAAATCTTTTTATATCCTCTGGTGTACATACCTGCCAGCCAAACCGCTTTCTCCTTTCAGCTCCCTACACTTGCCTTTTTTTAACACTTATATTTTTGATTATTGAGAACATCCTTTTCGGAAGATGTGTTCCATTGTCAACTGAAACCGTACCTAACCTCTTGATTATTTTAGGTTAGGGTTGGTTTGGAATATTATGATATGGGTATTAAGTGCAGTTGTAAATAGTATTAGGGGTCATAATGTCATAAAGTGTATGTGACTGCAATATAATTGGGTGCTGTGTATGTGTGGTGGGTGTGGTTTCAAATGTTTTATATTTTATATTGTTCGGTTGAATATTGTTGCTTTGATGTAATGTTTGTGTGATTATGGTTTGAGATATATTCAGCACAGTTTGAGTCTTTTTATGTGCTTAAATGCCTTAAAAGAGCGTAGATTGCCTGACGTGCAAACGATAGTACATGAAGGGAAAGTAGACTAAGAGATGAACTGCGAGAGAGTACAGACGTGTGTTGGGAGGATTTGTAAAGTTATAGGTGCAAGTAGAAGCTTCTAATGAGGGGAATTCTTATAAAGTAAATAAGAAGATTAATATGGGATTTTAATTTAAATATTAGCCATTAAAAAAATTTATTTTCTAGTAAAATGTATTTAAATTGCAAGAGAGCTAATAAGAAGTTAAAATAAAAATAATTGTTGAAGGGGTATTTGTGCAGAAAGTGGTAGATCTTTGAGGGTATAGTACCCTAAAACTAACGGCAAGGCGGACCTGGAGAACTCTAAAACACATAAGTAAATAATAGTTAGGTAAATTGTTACTTTTGTATTAGTGAAACGGAAAACATTTTAGTCAACTTTTATAACTTTATGTTCAATCCTTATTTCTTCCTAATATAAATATAAATATAATTAAATATAATATAAATTTAAATATAAAAACCACAATTGACGGCAAGAAAGATCCAAATAAAGCGGCCCGTGAGATTATAAGATTAATGTTAACTTTTATATTGAATATAAAAGTTGCATTGGGAGAACAAAAAGCCACAAGAGTCCGTAGTTGAATAATCGAGATTTGAATCTTATTCATTATAAGACTAGTATTGTATTGAGTGTATTTCTAAATATATTTTGCACTTAGTGTCATATTAGGCTGGATTAAATAAGACTTTTGTGAAATTTAATAATACTTAATTATATTTATTTAGTAATGTATTTTTTCTATATGTATTATCAAATATTAATTTTTTCGTTTAATTTTTTAGTAAAAAGATACATGGTAAAAGTTATCTATACCTACAAGGCATCAAATTGTATAAACGTACATAGAATTATTGTTGCAAGTTCGCATTCATAACCTTTTTAAGATTTAAGGAAACCAAGTTTATTTTTAGTGCGTCGGTAAAAATCTTGGAGCGGTTTGTCAGTATTATTGTCGGAAACAAATATTAGCAGCAATAAGTATGCTACACGAAAACGTGTCTTATATTGTTAAATTTAAAGTATAAAGCTTTATCTTGCGGACATTTTGTTTCCTTTTAAAAGAAAAAAAAGTACTTACTTGTCTTATGTTACCCGGTTCAACTACTTTATTACAAAAAGCATAATGTAGTTGTCTATGACCCAGATAGGATCCTTTTATTGGATCCTTAACATGGTGGTTTTAAAACCTGAAACTTCAGCTTTGTGCAAAGAAAATCCAATTTTTGCAGTAGTAAATTTCCTCTGCCCCTTTGCCCTAGTAAATTAACCTCCTGGTGCACCTTAACAGCTTGGAGTAATGCATTGCATTGTTCTGATCGCCAAGTAAATAGCGTTAGTAATAAATTGGCTATTTATTTAACCGGTGATAAATTTACACGGTAAAGTGCTGATGCTTTTCATAGGATCAAACAAACTTCAACTGTTTCTACATCTATTTACAGTGAATTTTCCCAGCCATAATTTGGAGCAACTAACTAAACACAATTGATAGAATTAGAGTTAGGATATTGGGTGGTGGGAGATTGACTGTCAAAAATACATACAATTTTAAACTTCTTTGAATATTCTGTTTTTGACGTGAAAGAGTCTTTCGGCTTGTCTGAAACTTTTTACCAGGAAGATAAATCTTTCTGTTCATATCCACAGAGTTCTGAGACCAATGGAATTAGCTACCGAATCTGTTTGTGTGTGGTAACAGTATCAAAACTATTGGGTTTACATAAAATTTGAAATAGAAAAATTTATTTGTTTTTAGTTAGAATGATTACTTCTAAATAATAAATTTTATCATAACTTATTTTTAAAATAATTTTTTTGCCTCAAGTTATAACAACTGTTTTATGGTGTAGAATATGTTGTAGAATAGATGTATAATTAATCCGTAATAAATGCAAAACAAATTTTTAATAATTTGGTTCAAATGGTATTTCTTAAATGTTTTCAGTTGGATATATATACGAGTATATATACCTATATTTCAATAAATCTTGTTATATTGGATTCAAGAAAATAATAATGAGTTATAATTAGTATTTCAATTTTAAATTTTTTTCCAGGCGCATTAAAGACATTTTAAAAAACAACTTCAATTAAGTATTTTACACAAAATTTGTTTTACTAAACTTTTCAAAAGCTCTTCTAATAATTAGATACTTTCATAATTAACACCAACTAATCTATCTTATTTTAGCTTCTATTTTATCATCTATGAACTACATTTTGCATTCATGTGTTGACTTCTATCGACTTTATAACTGTTTTTTTTACATCCGTAAATAGCCTTATAGAGTTATCAAGTTGGACCACAGCCTCTCACTGATTCGGCTCAGGTGTGGAGTCCTGACCTCTTCTCTTGAATGTGCAACGCCCTTACCTGTACCAAACAAGTAATGAGATGTTCTGACTACATGGGAAACCATTGTTATTCGAAAGGTTCTATTGGCTCCGAGTAACTCCGATAGAACAGTAAAAACCGTAGGATCTGTATCTAGGACTCATCTCGACCCAGTCACAGATTGATTACCAATCTTAATACTGTACAAGCTCTTACTTTGACCACGAGATCGGCTTTTCATTTTGGACCTTACGCTTGTCACCCGCCTATGGGGCCCCAATATTGAGGTCAAATACGTGATTATGGTTGGTTAACTGACTGGACATTCGAGAAGTAACTTTATCAAATAAATAGTTGTTCATTACTTTTAAACTTTCAGTGTATATTCGAATAACTTGCGTAAAAAAAAAACTACTTTATCAACATGTATTCAAGTATTATCTATTCTCTTAACAAGTATTAACAAGTTTTAAGCTTATTTTTCTTTTCAAATTTGTTGCCAAATATCAGAAGTATTTATCTCAAAATTCAAAGAACTGAGTTATAATAAAAACTTAACAAAACAGCTTAGCTATTGTATAAATATGGCAATGCTGCTGAGTTATTAGATAAACCTGACAAACACAGCTGAGTTATTGTATTAACCTGACAAAACAGCTGTGTTAATGTATAAACCTGATAAAACTGCTGATTTATTGTATAAATTTGTTAAAACGGCCGAGAGTTTGTAAAAACTTGACAAAACAGCTGAGTTAGTGTATAAATCTGATATAACTTCTGAGTTATTGTATAAAACTGATAAAACATCTGAGTATAAATCTTATTTATATAAATCTGATAAAACAGCTGGATTATTGTATAAACCTGCCAAGTAGCTGAATTATTGTATAAATCTGAGAAAACAGCTGAGTCATTATTTAAATCTGATAAAACAGCTGATTCATAGATTGATCATCAACAGCTGATCCCTTACCTTAGGGTGATATGTTTTGATTCAAACGCTTAGTAACACTTAGGAAATAACTGTTTATAATAATTAATCTTTTCAGTATTTTGTTCATCTCTTCAAGTAGTAGAGTAGGCCTGACCAACTCTGTAGCTGAACACTACAGATACAGTCTTAGTGCACACAGATCTGCAGAAGGAACAAGTAAACACAGATTCACCTATTTACTAACGAATACAAATTAAATACACTAGAACAACGGCACTTTGTCTAAACAATAAATGTCACCTTAGCATGTATGGAGTAGCGACGTTCCACGTTATCCTATTGTTTTAGCGCTCTGGATTCAAAGTTTCACGACTCGTGTAACAATGGCTCTTTCAGTACAGTGCATTAAGACTCCTTGTCGTGTAACAAAGCCTTGTCAAACTACGTAACTTGAGCCAGTATATTTAACGATAAAGTAGGATACTTTGGCACACGGTTAGGTAAGCTGTTTGGTTTATTATTTTATATAAACATTGAAAGTTAAAAACGCAAAGAGCTCTAATGGAGTCAGGGTTTCGTATAAAACAATCATGTTAGATTATAACAGGTTATATCTACCATGTTTATAAAATTTAATTTATCTTTACAGTTTATATTTTACTCTATTATATTAGATGCTGCTAATATTGTTCTCATGCAAAACCTATTGTTGTTTCCATTGTTGCGAATAATCCATTGCTAAAGTAGAAATAAAATGAAAAATGTATTTACTTGGTCAAAATCAAAGACGAATTAGAGGCCGGTCACAGCTTCCGTCCAATCAGGAACGTAATGTATATATTTCTTTTTGTTTTCGATTTAAAAAAAACTATTCTTTACTTTTGAAAGCATTGAAATAAAATCATAAATGGGAGCAACGTCTCTTTGCTGTAGTAATTACTATGGTATAATTATCCGTATTAGTAACACTTGTTACAAGTTTATACGATACGACTAATACGAGTTGCACATATCTCTGAATGATTCATGAAATCGTGAAACAGTCAATCAGTCCAATTTTTTATACGATTAATCGTATGATTCTGACATTTGTAAATACATTTTTATATTATTTTTAATTTTAAAATAAAAGTAACTTAAGTAAATTTGTTTGTTGTTGACCTCAGTAAGAATAGACTTTAAAATGTTTTTAGATATTGCTTGTTTTGTATGTTATAAGGTATACGCTCCTATGTAAGATACTTCAGTGTAGCCAACAAACGAAATAATGATTTACTAAAATTGAAAAAAAAGTTCTAACTACTCAAATTGACATTTGAAACTAAAATCCTGAAATTATTGTCTCGTGCTTTATTAATTAGCTTTATTAGTTGTGTTATTTGTATGTTATTATGTTTAACAATAAAACTAATACTTAGGAATTAAGTTCTATTACTATTGCAGAAAGTTCACACAGAACATTTGAAGGATTGCGTGAAATAGAAATTTTTAAGGCAAAACGTTTTCAGCAATTCTTCCTCCCTTCATCGCATTTCCGCGAATCAACTTACCCACCGCCGTCAGCGGAACGTAACGTGCCCAGAATTCTGAAAGCAACCCTCTCCCCCGGGATGTCAGACGGCTAGGTGCCTTGTTGGCAGATAATGTTTGTTGACCGTCAGATCTTTTTAATGTTTTTGTCCATGCGTGAAACACTTAAACAAAAGTGAATGGCAGTGAATTAAAAACAACAACGAGGCCGTTACCAAACAATGGGGATGTTGCTTGTATTGTTAACGCTTGGGTAGATACAAAAGTAAACGTTTTGGAAACATTATTTTGTTGTTCTTAGCAAACCTAATTAAAACGTAACAGCTAATAAACTTTAAATTTAATTAGCGTACTAAATATTTTGTCAGATTCCTTGAAATTAGTAAGGGGATTATATGTGACTCTGCTCAGAGAATCACAATTCTCCCCTCCTAAGATACAGGAGTTTCACCACCTCCCTCTTTTAATAAACTTTTACTTCCTATTTATACTTTAAATGCTATTCATAGTTTTAATAATCTTTGACCGAAAATAAAATAAAAATGTAAATAAGAAACTGTAACTGTTATAATAATTTTTTTTAAAACTATATCTTAATGATTTATTGGTATATAGTTTTATTATTAATTTTATTTAAATCAATAAACTAGAACTGTAGAGGTTTTATTTTGTGTGAGATCCCGTCTCAGAAGATTGAAATAAGGGTGAATTTACGTCTATTGATAACATAGGGTACACTTTATAAAAGAACGTCGAAATTGAAAAAGAAATGAAGTGTAGAGTTTTGGCGTGTTTTGTACACTAGTGACGTACAAAAGATGATGTACACTAAAAGATAAAAATATACGAAGGACATATTTCATCGTAGAAGATGCGTTCTGTTGAACTGTTCAAGTTCATCACTCGAAAGCTATACGAAGTACGCTTAATAGGCTTTCATAGTTCTGCCTCACAGAAGGAATCTACGAGAATACAGAACAGAAAAGCAACATGTAAAATTAATGGACTCTAATCAATGTTAATAAAAACACATTTATTTATCAATAATACTTTACACAGTAGATATAATTTTTAAAAAAATAAACAATGAATGCAGCGATTCGAAATACATTCAGAATGTATTTTTATAGAACTAAAATAAATACGTCAGATTCTACATCACAGTGATAAATACGCAACTCTGTCTTTAAACAAATGACAATATTTTTAAATAAATTGTATATTTAAATTTGTATATATAAATAAATGTATATGAAATAATATATATATATATATATATATATATATATATATATATATATATATATAATATTCTCTTGTTTTTTATTCTACTAATTGAATTCATCTTGACAACACTCTTACTCAGATGAACAAACAAGTAATATCAACAACAAAAATTTTGAAACCAAACCCTTAGGTCATAAAAGAAAATTCTTATCCTACTTATTATTTGTTAAATAATTACAATTAGACCAATTTAAATAAAGGAATATAATTAATGGGTTAAATAATTATTCTACAACTTAACCGATAACATAAAACCAGCTGTTTTATAATCATATGTTATCATTTATTTTAAGTCAAATGTACCGCAACTGTACCGCAACCTTGCTCTTTATGCAAAAAGTTATTTTCCCATATAAACCTAAAATTAATTCATTAAATTTAATTAATGAATTATTATTTGAAAAAAGAAGTATTCACATCGTGGCGTACACTTCAAGTTAAAAATATGTATTTGAACTCGAGGGAATGAATAAAAGTATTATATTTACGGTTGAAAATTAACCTACATAAGAAGAGTGTGAACTAATAGAATGAATAAAAAACCGTACAAAGATGAAATAAAAACCAGAGGCCGTAATATTTGAGGTGGTTTATAAGTTAAGGTGTTTAATAAATAACTCGGCACAAGATAATTATAAACACTTTATTTTCAATTAAAAAAAATAAGTAATAAAACAAATTAATAGAAAGTCTTTATCTTTGTGAGTTTGTGTATTTATTATCTAAACATATTCTTGTAAAGTTATGTATCAAATCTATAATTTTTGTAGTAACTCATTATAATTAATTTTTATTTTGTTATCAAGGAACGGCGTTTATTAAACAAATCTACATTTGCAATATTTCATGCATGAAACGTATTCTAAACGGGTTTTACAGAATGTTAATATCAGGTCGTAGCAAGGGATTCCTGTTTTTGTTTTGGTTGAACGAATTCCGTTTGTACGTGAAGGCATTTTACATACAACTTTGGCTTTATTTTCACTGTTTACAAATGTAGAAAGCTACGGCAAATTGCTTTTCACGTGGATTGTGTCTCTGTTCATTACGAATTCATTGATGTGGTATTAAAACTTTGTGTGCTCAAGTTGAAAGAAAAAACAGACAAAACATTGCAATTTTCACTTTCTCCCTGAATTGGGTTAGTAATATTAAATGTACTTGCTACTATACGGAGAAGGGGGAGGGTTGATACTGTTTTCGGTCTCACAGATCTAGTAATTGTGATTTTTTTCAGGTTTACCTTTGTCAAAAGTAATCTCGTTATTTCAAAATTCCACATCTCTCTTACTTATTGGTGAAGGATTTTGTTCCCCTTCTGACGTAGATCGCACTTTTAACCCAGAATTCCTCCTTAGAATTCTTTCTAATATATTCATTAGAATATAAGAGTACATCTATGTCGCTTCTTTATTAACCTTACCAAACGACAATGACCTTAACCATTATTTGGTTAACACACACACAAACACACACACACACACACACACACACACACAAACACACACACACACACACACACACACACACACACAAACACACACAAACACACACAAACACATCGCCTACTTTATGTATTTTAGGGAGACAGTACAACCTAGGTAAAACAGGATTAGAAACATGAAATTTAAAGACATCTTTCTTTGAAATGACTAAATTACATTCCTTTATAACGTTTACCGTTTCTTTAACAAATTTATTTAACGGATTTTTTGTCGGATTTATTGTCAATTGTCGGATGCCGTGAGGCCAATTGTGTCGGGAATTGATTCGCCAACCTATATGTTATCTAAATGGTTAGTTAAAGAATTCAGTTTTTTAAAATGTAAGTTGGCATCATTTTCGGTTAAGAATACACTTGATTTTGTAGAGAATGTTAAGAATATTAGATTAACAGATGAAGAAATTTTAGTTTCTTTTGATGTTTGTTCTCTGTTTCCAAGTATTCCGGTAACGGAAACTTTAAATTTATTAAAAGAGTTTTTAATTGAGAATGATGTCGATATTGAGAGAGTTGACCAATATGTAAAATTAACTAATTGTTGTATGAATAATAATTATTTTCAATTTAATAATAATTTTTATAAACAAAAAGATGGTACAACAATGGGAAACAGCCTATCACCTTTTTTTAGCAGAACTCTTTATGAGTCATTTTGAATTAGGATTGAAAAAGAAACTTAAATATTTTCCTCGTGTCTGGATAAGATACGTTGATGATATTTTCGCTATATTTAATATTAAAGAATTTCAAATAGATCCATTTCTAAGGATCATCAATGATCAACATCCTAATATTATATTTACTTATGAAATTGAAAGAGATAAACGTTTACCGTTTCTTGATGGTTATTGTATTAGAAATAGAGATAAAATAGTTTTTGATATTTATAGAAAGCCAACATCCAATGATAGATTTATTCCAAACGAATCTAACCATTGTAACCAGCACAAATTTGCAGCTTTCAATTCTTTAGTTAATAGGTTGATTAATATTCCTTTGAGTAAAAGACGTTTTGATATTGAATTAGAACATATTAAAAGTATAGCTGAATTTAATGGTTATGAACGTAAAATTATTGATAATATCCTTAGGAAGCAAAAGATTAGGATTTTTCTGAAGAAATTAACAACATTACCTTTGGAAACTAAAGAAGAAAGCCGTTTTATTAGTTTACCTTTTGACAAAGTTTTAACCAAAGGGCTGGAGGGAATTTTTAAGAATGTTAAATTGAGAGTTGCGTATAAAAATCATAATAACCTTAAAAATTTATTAGGTAATGCAAAAGATAAAGTAGAAACACTTGATAAATCAGGGATTTACCAAGTTAATTGTAAGGATTGTGATAAAATGTATATTGGGCAGACAAGACGAAAAGTAATAACTAGATTTAAGGAACATATTAGGGATATTAAATATCAAAGATCTGATAAGTCTAGTATTGCTGCCCATATTTTAGAGACCAATCACAATCTAGATGTTAATAATGTCAAGTTAATTAAGAATGTTAGAACTAATAAGTTATTAAATAGTTTTGAAAGTTTAAAAATTAGTAAACATAAACCTGAGAATTTATTAAATTCTGATAGAGGTCCTATTCCTAATTCAATTTTATATTCATTTGTTAAATAGGATTATGATTTTTATATTAAATTTTGTGTTGGTTATAATTTCAAAAAACAATTTTAATTATGTTTTTATTATATTTTTAATTTATATTTTAGTAAGTTGACGTTAGATATCTTGCTTTCACTCGATGGGAGTGGCTACGCCTTGTTTAACAGGTGGGGCCGCGGCGGTCGGAGTGGGAGTGACTAGTTCTGTAGAATATAAATAAGGTATTTTTCTAGCGTTAATCAGTCTTTGTATGTTATCCCTCTGAGGATGGTTACTTTGTAACTGAAATGTACATTAGGGTAAATTAAAGGAAGTTTGTGGTTAAGAGGTTTTTGTGTATTTATTATTAAATTCAACCACAGTTTATTCCTAATAAATAGTAAGACTATGTCATATAAAAAATGGTCTCCAAACTGAAAGCTCAGTGAAATAGTTCCTGTCCACTACTCGAAGGTCAATCAGCCTAACTTCACATAATTAGTACTTAAAAGTGACTGTTGAAAGTCATTTGTTGAACAAGCGACAATTTTAAATTTTTACCGAACTTACAAGTTAATACAAAGGCGATCTCACACTCCGTCTCCCTCACTCTCTCTCTCTCTCTCTCTCTCTCTCTCTCTCTCTCTCTGTCTGGCTGTCTCCTCTTCCATGTTTCACAATCTCTGCCTGGCTGTCTTTCCCCCCACCTATCTCTCTCTTTTTGTGTGTCATCCTCCTGCTCTCTCTCTTTCTCTCTCTATGGTTTACACTCCCTCCGCCTCTCTCTCCCTCCATCCCTCATTCCTTCTATTTGTTTGGTTGTCTGATCCACCATTTCTTTCTCTCTATGACTGTCTCTCCCTTCGCTTCTCTCTCATTTTCAGTGTCTCCAACTGGTTTACTCTGGTCTCTCTCTCTTTCTCTTTCTGTCTTTTTCTTCCTTCACCACAACTTTGTTTAAAAATAGAAGCATATTCTTATGGGATTTCAAAGCTTCTCTATAGTTTCTTACTTACTAAGGTTTAAAGGGATCCAACATAAATCAGAAACTATTATGCAAAGAGTCAGGTGCTCTTTATCGTAAACGAAACTGCTTTCGAATGAATCAAAAATTGGGCACACAAAAACTTCGAGAGCGGTTACTCAAAACTAAGCTTAAATAAAAAATTAAAATAAAAGTCAAAACTCCAGCTGGTATTGATTTTGAAAGCTCCCTAAAATTAATTCTGTAACGTAATTCAATTAGGGAACAATTGTAATATTTGCATTTATATTATGTTATCTTTCAACTTTTTTACGTTTTGTTCAATTTATAAAGGATTATGCATTTTTATGGATATTTTTTGATGGAAGTTTAAATAATGAAATTATTACACACATTAGAAAAAAAAACAAAAGTTACACTGTGAGATGGACAGCAGAAATAATAACGTAATTGAAAAATATAATTTATTTAGATATTTATTGAATTAAACTTGGTTCTATTTAAAATATTACAGAATTATATACCAAGAAGCCATATATAAGGGAATGTCTTACACCTGTGAATATATGATCTCGTATATGATTTATGTAATAGAACCAAAACAACCATAGATATAACATTATACAAGTTAGACAGTTTAGATAACGAAGGCACACTTTTACTCTATTCTTGGTGACTTACACAAACATTGAAAGAAACCTAATTACAAATCTACTACAGAAAAATACGAACACATAAAGGTCTAGAGAAGTAAAACGAGAAGTATTTATGAAAAATAATGTGACCTGGGAAATGAATTGCCAATGCATACACAACCAAATTAGGGGCAACAAGAGCAGGGAAGCGTGGGAACCTTAAAAGCCAAGAACACTGCTAATAAAAGCATCATTATGATAAGTAGGATATAAATAAGATTATGGATAGAGAATTTCAAGCAGAGGTTGGTGGAGGGAAGGGAATATGTTTAGGGTTAGGGCAATAGGTTGAAAACACATGGTCTGTCTAGTTAACAGTTAGATAAGGTAGTTGAAGGAATGTAATTAAAAAAGGGACCGGGACCATAAATATTGTACCCGGAACTTATCAGCCAATAGTGAAACTTATGAGTCCCCGACGCTGTCAGAAAAGCTCCGTAAACTTTTCGAAAGGTGTTTTAATAGAAAAGAAACTCCAGAGGAGTGGAGACAATCTCATATTTTTCAATACACGCCAAATGCCCATAGAAATACACAAATTACAGAGGAATGGCGGTTATACCAAAAATAGGCAGACAGCCACAAAGTAAACACATTGGTATTATGCATGGTAATAATAACAAAATTTTAAAAATTGTAATACAATTGACCGCTTCTTTCTACACAAGTGGTGCTGCAGAAGAAAAGGAATCACTTCCTTCTACTCGTTGGTCGTGTAGTAGAAATGAGACCACTTACTTCTACTAAAGTGGTGCTGTAGAAGAAAGGAAATCACTTACTTCTACTCGTTGGTCGTGTAGTAGAAATGAGAACTCTTATTTCTACTAAAGTGGTGCAATTTGTGATTTTGATTATAATATTAGAAAAGGATATAGTAAGTGTAGATATATATGTGTTAATATAAGTAATAATAAAATTGTAAACAAAATAAAGGGGATATATTCTGTACTAATACCATGAAACAAGATAGTCATGGTAATTCAAAAGTAAGGTTAGGTAAAATTAAAAAAGCTAAATCCTGTTAATTAAAATAAATCAAATAATAATAAGTAATTCTAAATCCAAACAGATAATAAAAAAATTATAGTTTCCAATTAGCTGTGTTTTAATTTAAAATAAAATAAGTTCACTAGGTATCCATGCATAGTCTTTAAATCACAAATGTCTCTCAAAGACTCCACTATCCCGAAAGGAGCTTATAGTGGCTTATGGGAGGCTAATTGGTTTTTATAAAAAATCAGGAGTTGGTTCTCCTGAGAGGTTTATTCATTGAGATACAGGTCTCGAACCAAGGTTCGTAGTCAAGGGATAAACCATTACTCTCGTACGGACAAGGTGTGGTAAAAGAAGAGGATAGGTGAAGAGTAAGAGAAAAGGCTAGTCGGAGGGAAAAGAAGCAGCAGCGAGGTAGGTAAGGACCGTGAGAAGAAGGGAGATAGTTTCCTTCTACTCGGTGGTAGTGTAGTAGGAACGAAACCATTTTCTTTTACTCATGTGGTGGTGAAGAAGAAAGATTGCTTCCTTTATCTCGTTGGTCGTGTAGTAGGAGTGATACCACTTCTTTCTACTAAAGTGGTGCTGTAGAAGAAAGGAGATTACTTACTTCTACTCGTTGGTCGTGTAGTAGGAATGATACCACTTCTTTCTACTAAAGTGGTGCTGTAGAAGAAAGGAGATTACTTACTTCTACTCGTTGGACGTGTAGTAGGATTTATACCACTTCTTTCTACTAAAGTGGTGCTGTAGAAGGAAGGAGATTACTTACTTCTACTAGTTGGTCGTGTAGTAGGAATGATATCACTTCTTTCTACTAAAGTGGTGCTGTAGAAGAAAGGAGATTACTTACTTCTACTCGTTGGTCGTGTAGTAGGAATGATACCACTTCTTTCTACTAAAGTGGTGCTGTAGAAGAAAGGAGATTACTTACTTCTACTCGTTGGTCGTTTAGTAGGAATGATACCACTTCTTTCTACTAAAGTGGTGCTGTAGAAGAAAGGAGATTACTTACTTATACTCGTTGGTCGTGTAGTAGGAATGACACCACTTCTTTCTACTAAAGTGGTGCTGTAGAAGAAAGGAGATTACTCACTTCTACTCGTTGGTCGTGTAGTAGGAATGATACCACTAAAGTGGTGCTGTAGAAGAAAGGAGATTACTTACTTCCACATGTTGGTCTTGTAGTAGGAATAATACCACTTCTTTCTACTAAAGTGATGCTGTAGAAAATAGGAGATTACTTACTTCTACTCGTTGGTCGTGGAGTAGGAAGAGGCAAATAAATATATTAAACAGAGAAGCTGGTCTTCAAATAAATATATCTAAATAGGGGTAATAAAATGAAAAAGCATTTAATCTATACGTATTTAATAAAGTATAAAAACTTGTAACTGGGAAAGGTAGAATTTAAAGTGTTGTTGACAAGTTTAAATATTACGAAATAAATATTTACGAGGCAGGAAACATCAAATCGGCCATTAGAGCGAAATAATCAAATTTTGGATTGTAATAAGAAACTGAAAACCAATTTTTTAGTATGCAGGCAAACTTAAAGAAATAATAAGGAATTTATGTGTGAAATGTTTACTTAAAGTCTCCCCTTTTATAACAAAGCTTGGGTAGTAACCAGATTATACATCCAATGAGTGGTGACAGTGGGATTCATCGCGACGAAGCTATAGAAACAATAATCTGTGGATAGGTGTGGAAGCTACATTTTGCAATCCTAATGAGAAAGAGGAAAGTCGCTGTAGTCAAGAGTTTGTAAATTGTTACCGATATTTTATTTGATTTCTTTGAATACTGACTCAATGTTGCCACTTGATAAGCCCAGATGCCTTGTACTTATATTTTAGACAAAGTAAATCCGCATATATAAATTAATGACTAAGTTTGTAACAAAATATCCCTTATTTATAACTCACGCTCTTAATAAACAACGACGTGTCTCTCTCTGAGTGTAAATACGCTCGATTCGGTAAATCAATTATTTCCCTCACTGAAGGATTTACGAGGGGAATATGGATTCATTCCGTTTTAAACCAGCGCAGAAAGAAATTCTGTTTGATTGGTGATTAAGTGGATGGAAATATAATGAAACGATGTAATTGGAGAAATCGCGCTTATCGGGTGAAAAATATCTCCATCCGGATTAAGAATAAACAAATGGTTTGGGTTTTATTTTATACTCTGCAGAAAATATTGTTTAATTGAAGAAAAACAATAAATTTTCACGTAGTAATTACAAAAACCTCTTTGTATATGTCAGAGATTAACTCTAGGTATTTGTTTCAAAATAATGTTGGGAGGGCCTCAACCTGGTTTCATCCTCACGAAATAAAATATAAGCTGATGATATAGTCTTACTCTCAGCTATTTTACATCTGTGTTTCCACATACCTATTCCTACACAGATAAAAAGAAATTCTTTGAGGCATTGTTTCAATATTTCAGATCTAGGGTGCTACATGTTTCTGTGTAAGTCATACTTATAATTACTAATGTTTTCCTTATAAGTAACCTTTCATAATAGGTTGAAAAGCTCATGATTCAACAAAAACGCACTGTTATTTTTTTGATACATCTCCTATTCAATGATATGTCTTATTGAGTTGCACTCTGAGTTGAGAATGGAACACATCTCCGGAAAAGGCTATCCTCATTACTCAATGAAGTGAGTAGGCCTACTATTGCAGGCATATCTCATAAACCAACATGTGGCCAAGTGTTACGGGTAAACTAGTATCATATTTAGTTCAGAGTTGACTGGTAGAAAATAAAACAAAGTTCACTGTTTTTGTGTGGATATTGTTAAGCAACAGGTTGGTATTAATATGTAGCACTTACACACAAGCAAATGTATATTGCATAACAGATATAACAAAAAAACAAAACACATATATTGTCATAGTCAAATTCAACATAATACGACCACATGAAGCTATAGGATTTATAATGTATTTTACCGTGGTAAATGTGCAGGAATATGTTTTGGTCTTACCTCCTCCAGAACCAAAGATAATTAGGTTTTGTTATTTCTTATGCCTTTAGATGACTTATCCTATGATCCTGATAAAGTTAAGGGCTATTTTAGGTATGCGATTTCACTTCTCAGACCAGTATATATTTTGTCTTCTCCCTTATTTGATTTATTTTTACAATGCTCTACATAAAAGAAGCATATTATTGACACTAGGTAGACTGGGTAACAAACGAAACAAAACTGGTCAAACCCAAATTCTATAAACATTTCTCACGGAATGGGTGAGGTAAAACTACTTCCATTTCGTTAATAATTTATACCTTTCTATTTGTTCTCATGACAACTACTAAAACATTAGATAATATTGAAACATATTTAATTTAAAAAGTATGTTTTCAAATTTTTAAAATCACTCCTGTTAAATGGTTTTCCTTGAGTGGACGTAGATAGTAATTATACCATATTGATAAAATTCTCTATAAATTAAATGCAAATGTATTGTTTCATATGCAAAATTATTACTCTGTTGAATGAGCATTGAGAAGTCTTGAACTAGAACAGTGAAGTCGCTAAAACTTCTTGGCTGGGTGTTAACAGCCGGGGTATCGCTCTAGTTCTGACATTTTCCCAGCTACTCTGTCTACAACAGTGATACCAACACAATCTGCCAATTATTGTTACCTCTGTTATTATTCTTAATCCTGATGACGTAATCGAACACGTTATTGAAACCTGCACGATTTTAAAACTTTGATATACTGTAAAAGGAAATGTAGTTTGCAACATAAACAGTTTTACCTTAGCAGCTTTCACATGGTCTTTGAAGCTAAACACTTTTAAATGTATTAAAAACTTGCCTATAATAGCAGTTATTTTGTTTGTTGTGGACGGCCGTTTCGGGAGATGTGTCCCATTGTCAACTCAGACCGTAACTCGGTTAGTTTTTAAAACATTTAAAAGTGGTTAGTGATTACTAGTAACTCACGTGAAGATAGAATCAACAAATGTTAGTCTTTAAAGGTTGAACTATTTCAAATGAATATTTTATTTGTTACCTAAACAGCATGAAAACTGTTTATCCAGTAGTAATATTTGTTTAATGGCTTCTGAATATGATTACTATGGTATTTTTGTTGAGGAGACACAGAGTAATGCATTTATACGAAACTTCTTCTGTTTTAGGTTTATCATAGGAAACACAAAATCCTCTTTAACTTGCATTCAAGTAGGAAATATCTGAGCATTGGTAAGTGTTATATGCATTATCATGATAACATAAAATCATCATCGCTTATTTGTGTAGGAAAGCTTCCCTTAAATTGTACAAATCTATGATGGGTAGGTGTTTGTACTTTAGACTTGTGCGCGCAATCTAAAGTACCATTATTAAATGCAATCATAAACTGTTTTCTTTTTATGTAATGAAGATCATCGTCAAATGAAGTACCCAACACTAAAGTTGTTGTTATGGAAACAAAAAAAACATTCTCAACTTCTCTTTGTCAACGTTTAAAACAAACAAGAAATTAGGTTAATTAAAAGTATCTATGTTTGGCCTCATTTTATACTTATATATTGTAAGCAGAATACACTTCCATGAGATTAACTCTCTCATTTAATAAACTCTCTGATTCTCTTCACGAGACTGGACGCCACTTTGTCTCTACGTTAAACTTCTACAAAGGGCACTGGAACTAGAATTAAACCAGCGCAATAGTTAAATAAACAGTCCGTGATATTTACAGTAATAAATATAAAGAAAAGGCAAATTTATAAGGGTAGAGTTAAAGGGTAAACACTCTAACCCCACTTAGCCACCAGGGGCGCAGCAACTGTATGAACACTGTCGTATATTGCCTCTGCTTAACATATAAATTGTCTTGCCGCTGGAAACTGTCTATGATTGTATGGGATGTGTATATTTCGCTTGTTGATATGTTTGTTCCTTTCATTTGTTGATGAATTCGCGTTTCGAAATGTTTTTCAGTTCCTTCTATTACTTCATACTCTCCTTGAATATATCTGGTTAAAATCTTTAATAATTAATATAATACTTTTTATTCATCCATTCAAGTTCAAATACATTTTCGTTTTACTTACAGTGGATGACACTTGATGTTATTACAGTTTTTTTCAAATAATAATTATTAATTGAATTTACCAATTTAATGTAACATGAACTTAAAATATAATGATTTTTTATGTGAATTCTTATAAATTTCACATTAATTTTTAATGTCAATTAATTTTTGTTTTAAAAAATGTATTAAATAGTTTTTTTATTAAAAATGAATTCATTTTAGTGTTTTATGAGGGAAAAGGGCAAGGTATGCAATATAATTATTCGTATTATTTCACTTAAAATAAGTGAAAACAACTGATTGCATAGCACAACTGATTTAATGTTAAGGGTTATGTGATAGAACAGCTGTTTTAGGAATTAAATATTTTTAATATATTTAATGCATGTCTGAATGTGTGTGTATGCATGTGTGTGTGTGCGTCTGTGTGTATGTGTGTATTTGATGCGTTTGTGTGTGTGTGTGTGTGTGTGTTGTGAATCTAAATGTATGTGTGTGTGGGCATAATTAAGGCGTGGTCAAGGACGTGTAGACCTAATCTCGGCTGGTTTGTGTCTGCCATTTCACTCAATCGACGCTATTAGGTTCTTTAGATTTATTTAGAGTGAAATTACTCCCATAATTTAGGAAATCCCTGCCACTTTTTAAATCAGCACAAAAACTACATAAAGATCAGTTAACAAAACAAAATTGTTGTTTAAAATATTTTTTTTTTGCTGACCTGCAGTTTTGATAAAAAATTACAAGTTTACAAAACTATGAACTCCTCAGTTCATTATTCCAGTATACCAATAAACACCAACTTCAACATATATTTTTTTAATTCTTTCAAGGAAATATAAATACTAACAATTATTTTCTCAACAAAATATTTATTTCAATTAAAATTGGCATACAATATATATGTTAAAGTTGAATTAACTTCAATGTAAATATAAACGAGATACAGAAACACATAAAACCAGAGCAAAGTCGCTTCCGGTATAACCAAACTATAAAGCTAGAGATTTCAGGAGGGTTTCTTAATTAAATCCCCTTCCACCACTCAGTCTAAAAACTTGTTAACAAAGTTCCAACTTATTCTGCAACAATAACCTTGCGTCGCAGTTACGTTTAATTTAAATTAATTTTGTTTATAAAATAAAGACTGACAATTCCGTCATGTAACTGAAATTTTTACTTTTTACTTACTCGTTTTAGAAAATTAATTCAATATTTGGGTTAATCAAATTCTCTTTTGGTGAGCTTGTCAATAAATTATGATATAACCTACAAAAACACAACTCTGTACAAGCACAATTTATAATCACATCCTTTGAGTATACCCCTTTGAATATTTTGTAATTGTGTTTTTGAATGAAAACTTTTATTGCAGTAAAAACCAAAACTTATTGGATGGACATAAACATGCAAATACTTGTCAGTAAAATTTATAAAATGAAGACTGACAATTCTGTCATGTAACTGAAATTTCTACTCTACTTACTCGTTCAGAAAACTAATTCAATCTTTGGGTTAAAGAAATTTTCTTTAGGGCGAGTTTGTCAATAACTTATGATATAAACTGCAAAAACATAATTCCAAACAACCACAATTTATAATCACATCCTTCGAGTATGCCCATTTGAATAATTTGTAATTGTGTTTTTGAAATGAAATTATTGTAGAGACACCAACAAAAACTTATTGATGGACATGAACATACAATTAAGTATCATTAAAATTTCCGTTAGCCTAATAAAGTTAGTATTATTTCCATCAGGTTGCGCTATGAGTCTAAGTGAATTAAATAATAGCATCTATAAGCTGATTTTAGGTTATAAGTTATGTTGTAAAACAACTGTTTTAACACGTAGGTTATGTTACGCTATTTATTAAACATTGTTACGCGAAAAAGTTATTATTAAATAATTTTGATCAGTTAGTAAATATATTATTTTATTTAAATATCGATGTATCTCAACAAACATAATTCAATGTAACGGTAATTTTAGTGTTATATCTAAATCCAATATTTACAATCTAATTCATTCTTAGACAGTCTGATTATAAATGTTTAGGTAATTTGCCATTATGCAAAATTAAATGTTTTCTTGTGTCACAATTGCTGTAGATCTGGCTACAAGAGTTTTCACCTCTGCCCCAAGTGCTACAACCTAATTTTTTCTTAGTGATTCAAAAGTGGTGATGTGGTGGTTCAGAAGTATGAATGTAAAGAAAATTATCTGAAATGCAAGGAAAAGCATGTTCTTTGAGCATTGTGTCTTAGAAATTTGAAGTTGATCCTTGTCTTCTTACAAATTTGTAGTCGAGCTTTGTCAGTATTACAAATTTGTAGTTGAGCCTTGTCATTCTTATTAATTTCTAGTTGAGCCTTGTCATTCTTACAAATTTGTAGTTGAGCCTTGTCATTCTTATAAATTTGTAGTTGAGCCTTGTTTATTACAAAATTTTATTTGTGCTTTCTCATTCCTACAAATAATTAGTTGAGCCTTGCTATTCTTACAAATTTGTAGTTTAGCCTTGTCATTTTTTCAAATTTGTAGTTGAGCCTTGCCATTCCTACTGATATATATTGAAAATTAATTGGACAATTTTGTTCTTATTTATTTTACTAATTTTTTCCTGTGTTTTATGTAATGTTAAATATAATAAAATAGATACCATAATAAGTTTTTCAAACAACAGAATAATAATGTAAAAATATTATGTTTCTGTAGGAGCTGTTAAACCTAAATAATTAAGTGTAAATTACACTTTATTCCGATAACACTACTGACGTATTGAAGCAATTACACACAAAAATTTAATACAACTATTCAGTTAGAGCAACAGTAACTAAGCCTAATAAAGAACTTGAACTTGCTAAAAAGAAAACAAAAACACAATTGCTATAGATGATTCTATTCTAGCGCTACTGAAAAGAAGCCTAAAAAATTTAGAAAACCTTTTTGAGATAAAATATTTATTTTAAATGGGAAAGATGACCTTCAAATACCCTCAAAGAAATCCAATGTGTAGTGTTTTTACAGCTGTAGAAGTAATTGTATTGGTTTATTTACATTGTAAGGAGTTTGTGTACAAATAGAGTTTAAATTTGTTGTTTACAAAGTATCTAATAGGTTATTAAATAATAAAGAGGGTTTATAAAAGAAACGTTAAAATATGTTGGGAACCAAGATACCCGGACACGTTTACCCCAACTGTTCAAACCTTTACTACTAGAGTGATTGACTTACACAGATTGTGCTCTATATAACATGTTTTCGTCACGTGTCTAATTTCTTCAACAAACCTGCAAAGACTTCTACTATCTGTTTATATTCATATCTACTTTCTAATTTTTGTGTGGTAACCACAAGAGATTGAAATTATAACGAAACGTTGAGATAATGATGGAAGCTTTACGTTTGTCAGTTTTGGCTTCCGCATTTATCTAAGAAAATAGGCAAACTAGTCATTCCATTTGTTCAAGTTAAAGTTGTAGATTAAATTACGTTCTTAAACATTAAAAATTACGAACATATCGCCTACATACCTAATCCATGCTCTTGGAAAATACAAGAGTTTAATTTTTAATTATTTTTCAAAATGTTTCATTAAATGTTCCACTTTAAAGGCGATAAGTTATTCCCTGTATAGTTGTACCATCGTTTTGTCCATTATATTTATGGATGAATGAAAACTATTTGTGCCATACAACATTTATTTAATTTAACATATTGGTAAACCTTACCTTCAAAACGCGCACAAAACTCATCATGGATTTTAAAGTTTCTATTTCTACAAAACCCTTTCGGTTTACTGAGCATGTACCTATATTACATATAAAATTTCGAAACACATTTGTTAAACATTTTGGAAGAAGATAAGATGGTATGTAAGACCATGAAACAAATCGGTCTCGGTATATTACTCTCTTTATGTAACTCTCAGAGACAATAACTTTGACAAAACCGATTGTGAAATAATAAATGTATATATATATATATATATATATTAAATATGGTGATATGTTTTCTTGTAATATAGTTAATAAATTTAAAACATTTCAAAAACAAGTACATGCATTAAAAGTATTCTTGTTTTTGAAATGTTTTAAATTTATTATTATATATATTATTATTATATATAATTATTATATATATATATATAATATATAATATATATATTATTATTATATATTATTATATATATAAATTATTATATATATATATATATATATATATATATATATATATATATATATACAATTTTTATTATTAATAAATTACAATTTTTAATAATGCTTTTTTTCTTTTACGTATTACTGGATTATTTCTTAGTTTCTCTGAACTAAGTAGTTTGAATTATTCACAAATTATTTACCCTAATTACATAATCCTCTTTACTTATTACTTCAACGGTGTTGACTTTAGCTGCATTTGTATAAAAACGATCTTGAACTCTTAAGAGTTTTATATCTTGGTTAATACCAGCTTCAATCTTTTTTAATTTTATTTTAAATCTTTAATTAAATTTTCTACAATCTCTGGTTTTTAGGCTATCATTACAAAATTCATATTAGTTTCGTTTAAACATTTTATACTTGTTTTATTATTTCGCACTAATCTTCAATGTCATTCCTATGATTATTGCGGAATGAATATTTCAGACTTTTACTTGCTTATTTCCATTCATAAGTGAAAGAACTTTAAGCTAGTTCAATGTTTAACCAACACTAGGTAATTTTTTATTTTATTAGTCTAACATAACCATTTTTTATCTGCCTGCGTAATTTTATTTCTAACTATTTAATTTGGATTATGTACTTGAGTTCATAACTGTTATCATTTTATTAGAAAAACATCCCAATTATTTTTTTGTTCATTTGCTAACTTTAAATGTACTTTAAATAGTCTCATTTCAACCTCGCCTAATTTACTATAACTTAAAGATATTTTATTTCCAATCTTAACCATTTATTCTTTGTAAATTTTAATACTTTATAAGTTCTAGAAATTTCAACTTTTATCACTCTGCCTTTAATGTATTTAGGAGTTTAATTCTTCTCCTTACTCATCTTACGAAAGTGTATATCAGCTATTACCAATTTAACTTGTACAATTTAGTGTTTGGAACCTATTATTTCACGGAGAGTTCAATAAAAGTCTATTTGTATCGACTTCGACTTACTTTTTTAATATCAATTATGTACATTTAAATAGCAAAACAATCATTTTTAGAGGATATTATTACAAATATTACAAAATTAAATTCCTCATCTCCAGTTTCCTGTCTCGCCAACCGAGCAATATTGCCACACCAAGGTCTGGTTCATGGTTTTGGCAAAGGCTAGTGGGTTAGTACTAAAATTTTAAATTTACAGTTTCATTATTAGTTTTATATGGTAACATATTTTACCAGAATAAAGTAAATTTTTCTTGATTGAACGAATATAATAAAGAATTAAGGATAAGCTTAACTATCAGAATGTATTAAGTTATTTTTGTCATATTTATTAATAATCAAACTTTTAAAACTGTTAACATATTTCTCGATTTGACATGCTTTCCAATTTAAGACCTTTTTTTCTAATTTAAGTTTAGGTCTTAGAATATGTTCAGCAATGCTTGATTTTTGTGGTTTTAAAAATTTTATTGGTCAATATTAAATTTATCACATGAATTGCAGTTATCACTTGCCTTATCTAACATTTGTATTTTGTCTTTTAGTTTACCTGACTCATTTCTCAAGCGATTTACAATCTTATATGATACCTTTAGGTTTACTTCTTTAAAAACGTTTCTAATCCTTTTGTTAAATCTTTATCGAGGGAAAACTCTATATTTAGTTTTAACATATTTTCTGGGATTACAGTGGTGAAATGTTTTCTCAAGTTATTCAAAATTTGTTCTTAATATATTTTCGATGCTTTTAGGCTTGTATATTCAATAAAATTTGCTATTTCTTTAATTCAAGTGAGATAGGTTTCAAAATATTTTTTACTCACATTTTTTTTAAATGTATCAATTAACCATAGCAATAAATAAATTTATGTGACTAACAATGGTTCGAATTAACTGGGGTATTTTCTATTAACCGTGTCATATGAAAATTTTTCATTAAACGGAATGTTTAAAGAAATATTGGCATATTGGAATAATTTATGTGCAACGTATTTGGAGCCAAATTACAATTAGCCAAGTTAGACCCCCCCCCCCAAATTAGAAACCCCCAGTAAACATCTTTCCCAAGTTAGGACAATGAATAAAATTAGTACCTCCCTTTTCATATGGTCTAATAGGGGTTTCGATATCCTTCCTCGTCACTTATTATATTTACTAATAATTCCTATTTTATTAGGCGAGAATAGTCACTTTGAATAGATCGAATTGATGCTGAAGAAAATCGTATCGGTAGATATGAAATGCCCAAGTACAAAACTTAGATTTTACACAACTTTGCAAAAAAAAATAACAAAAACACGTTTTAGACGTGATAATTGTTTTTTATTGAAAAGGTGTAAAGATATCAAGAATTTCAAGTTTTAGGTTTTATTTAGAATACGATTTAGAAATAAATATACGCTGCACAATTCATTCCTAGAACGTATTTATATTCTACTCGACAGCACACTTCTAATACAATAAAATGTTTATCTCGTGTTACAAAAACCAGGTACAAAAAGTAGAATAAATACCACACACAACGCTAACCTCATTTATAGAATATTAGCACCAGGCCAAACAAATAATTATCAAGACATTGAACAATTAGGACGCTTAGGGCTAGATGTGTCTGCTGAGATATAAAACTTATTCAAAGTAGTTAATTTATAAAATTAGCGATATTTAAAGCGTTAAGAATTAGATGGAAATAGTGTTATAAAAACCTTCAAAAATATGTTTTAAAATGTTTGTTTTCTGCACATAATATTATGTTTAATCGATAACAGAAAAACATTTAAACAAACGTTATGAATAACGGACGTTTACCTTATAGGTAGAAGCTTTCTTTCATTTGTTGGAAAAAGGAAGACGTTTTTCGACAACTTTGTCGTCAACAAAAGTACATTAATTTCCACAGCACTGTCAAACCAGTGTCCAGAAAGTGTCTAACAAATATCAAAGTTTGTCCTCTCTTTATTTTGCAATTTTATAAAACTCTATTTGGCTTGGCAGATTGCAGGTTTGCTGGATTCTGTACTTTTTGAAGTGAAGATAAAGAGAATAAATAATATTTTAAGGCAATTGCTGAATTATTTCTGGAATGTTTTGTATTTATGTTTTATGGTTTTCATAGTCTTAGGCTAAATTTCCACCCAGTAACTCATTTAGTGGGTTTACATGCAAAAAGCAAAATTCTTTTTGTATGAAAAGCGGCGCCACCAGAATTTCATTAAGAGGGGGGATTAACTAGATTGTAATATTTCTGTCAAGTTACTTCAATCTTTGTCAAGTTATTTGCTTATCTGTTATACATTAGGGGGCAAACTCAACAACTTTGTATTTTTAAGGAATATTCCTGAAGTTTTTAATTAATGATGCATTTAATTAGTAATAAAATTTCAATTGACTAATTAACTAATGTTCCTAATTCTTTAGGCACAAATAAAAATAGAAACTGTAATAATAACACTTATTTATTGTTAAATCTCGGTAATTAAATTTATATAGGGTGCATGTGCAATATATGTTTTCCAAAAGACTACGAGCGTTATTTGATTTTCTTTATAGAGATGGCCAGGGGAGCCCAGGCCACCTTGCGCACCCTTCTGTGCGCCACTGAAAATGCATATTAAGAAAGGGTCATACAACGTGCCTTGTTTTGCCTTACACGGGGAGAGCGAGGGAAAGGGAAGACTGGGATTAAGTATGAGACAAGAATCCATCATGTCTAGGAGACTGCTAGGAGATGTGTGTGAATCTATAAGAGAAAAGATGTGGAAATCAGGAGGAAAGAAAAAATCATGCGTAGTTTGAGAAATACAATGTTCCAGTAGTACAACATTCTAGCAAGGCCAATCAATGTTCCAGTAGTACAACATTCTGGCAAGGCTAATCAATGTTCCAGTAGTACAACATTCTAGCAAGGCCAGTCAATGTTCCAGTAGTACAACATTCTAGCAAGGCCAACCAATATTCCAGTAGTACAATATTCTAGCAAGGGCAATCAATGTTCCAGTAGTACAACATGCTAGCAAGGCCAATCAATGTTCCAGTAGAACAACATTCTAGCAAGGCCAATCAATGTTCCAGTAGTACAACATTCTAGCAAGGCCAATCGATGCTCTAGTAGTACAACATTCTAGCAAGGCCAATCAATGTTCTAGTAGTACAACACTCTAGCAAGGCCAATCAATGTTCCAGTAGAACAACATTCTAGCAAGGCCAATCAATGTTCTAGTAGTACAACATTCTAGCAAGGCCAATCAATGTTCCAGTAGTACAACGTTCTAGCAAGGTCAGACAAAGATTTTGCACTAATCAGGTAATAATTTATAATAAACCATTTTCCTTCATTGATCAATCTCTGAAGTGGGTATTTAATACCTAAAAATGTTACCTTCTCTTTATGCTTGTCAGAAATGGTTTAATGATTTTTAACGTAACTCATCAAATATAAAGGCCTAGATGGTTGGGATCAATATGTAGAAAATTTTTTTATTTCGTAGCCAATATCTGTAAAAATTGTTTTTGCAGTGGCCTTATCAATGTTTCTAGAAAAGTTATATTCATAACCGCTTAGACATTTCTTTATGTAAGTACTATGATATATCGATAATTACTTCTCATGAGTGACTTAATCCCTTGTTTTCCAACCTCTGCGGTTACATTAAAATATACGTTCCGGCTAGTATATCCCGCTACAATCTTAGTTTACTCCTATCCTGTCCTTTGTCAAAATATTTCCTATTTGTACGCGCAAATTGTCCTGTAAGCACGGAACATAGATCCAGCATTAAAGCCTTTTTACAATAATATTTTACTGTTTAATTAATCTATGTTAAAAAGTAATAAAACGTAATGTTATATGTTGAAGATTATAAAGGAAGGTAGTATAATAGAATATCAATCTTTTTCATTGGTAATCAAAGAGTTTGGAATGAAATGCTGATGGATACTTTCATCGCAGAAAACATCAAAGAATGTAAATAGATATAAGCGCATTGTTAGCTGAAAGTATTTCAGAAAGACTTTATAATTTTACTAGAATTTATATTCAAAGAAGTTTACATGTAAAGTCGATATTGAAAAATGCTATTGATAGTGCACGATTTTGTTGGATTTTCAGTGAGAGAGCATTTAATATGTGATATGGATGGAGACTTAGCAAATGTGTGTCTGTTATGTATTGCTCCTTGTAAGGAAAAATTTAATAATAAATCTTTGCCTTAAATGAATGTAAATGCTTCAGAGAGGGCGGTTACTCTTATCGGCCGATCCATGTACTTTAGGCTACAAGAAGTGGAAGTTATTTCTATGCAAGATACGGTCTTAGGCGGAAGTCTCTCCTGCCGTAAGTGACGCAGTGTCTTTCGTTGTTTCTTTGCAAGTCGTTGATATAGTCGCAAGTCTCTGCCGTTCCGTTCTGCGGGACATAGTTTTCTATTGTAGTATTTCGACATACTACGCAGTGTTGTTGGGTAATATATCTTTTTTTTCTGTCGTGTGGGACAGGCATTATTGGACAAACTGCCATCTTACTTAATTACGTATTACAATAATTCATGACACTGGCTAGTTTGATGTATATATAAACTTTTTTCTCCCATTTCATGGTTCAGATATGTGTACTTTCATATTTTAACATTTATTGTGTATGTAAACCAACATGAGAACATTTGTGTTTTTATCCTTAACAGAAACTCAGTTTAATTTTATCTCAAGGACCTTCGTAAAATCTAATAAAATCATGTAATACAACACAAGGTCTATACATCACACCATATATAATTTCAAGATTAATATTTGCGGACAAAAATTAAACGTTAAGAATGGAAATAAAATTTCGCAAATATCTTCGTGTCAAGATTTAATTTACTGTGCAGTGATTGTAGCGCTTGCGAGGGATTAGCCTTTATGGGATTGTCATTGATCAACTTACTGGAGAAGGGGGTTCCAGGATCTTGTGGTTCTACCTCTCGGTCCCATGAAATGGCATCTCTTCCCCTATCCTTCGCATTTGCATAGCTATTGAGAGTCAGGGCGTGACCTTCTGTTGAAGAGATTTAGGAGAGCCATACATGTCACGCTATATGAGAATTAGAAAGAAGGATCCTTTATCGGTATAGTCTAAGAGAAGCAGAGGAAGGATCTGCCTTTTGCGTAGTAAATGAAAGACAAGAGACGTATGTCATCGATTGGAGCGATATTGGAATAAACTATTTTCAGTTAGTTGGTAAAACGAACTCGAGCTGCCTACATGAGCATTATATTGTTTTCAGGGTGTGGATATTTTCTTTAAAGGCATACTATTTCACGGAGTATATGCAAGAAGCAATTTAATACGATTCATATATTTATAAAGCAATTTAAATAAACGATTTGAAATTTTTTTTAAAAAAACAAATATGTCAAGTGTTTTGCTCTTCAGACTTTAAGTCCATTTGTCGTTTAAACTTTTTACTGCGTATTTCGTTTATTACGTTCATTCTCTTGCAAAGAGAGCAGTGAAAGATATTGTGTAGAAATATCTATTCTTTTGCGAGGCTTATCATTATTAAGCTGGGCTTTATTTTAATATTAACTTCAAAGTCTTCATGAAATTTAATATCTTGTCGTGATAAAAGAGAGGCAGAATATTACACATTTATGATAAATTTTCACACCCAAATATACTCTAACAACATTTTATAATAAGAAATTTCAATGTAAATTCTTTTTACTTGAATTCTCAAAAATTTTAAGACAGTCATGACGTAAACAAAGCCAGTAATAAGGCATGTTTATTGGCTATTTTCCTTTTTATTTTAGTTCCTTCCGACCTCCTTTTAATGTATTTTTAATTAATTGGGAAAAAAACTTGGAAAGTAGGGACTTGGTATGCCTAAAGTTGTTTAGTTCCAGAGTAGTGTTGTAAGACTTTGTTGATATTTAGGATTTCATTGAATCTTCTTTATGTTTGTTGTAAAACATAATGATTCTAAATTCTTAGATCGTAAATTAGAAATTATTCGTGTTATTGTGTTGATATTCTTCGTAGATAAAATACAATATTAACGATGACAATACAAAACAATTAAAATTCTGTTAGTTAGAAAAATGTACACAAGGTAGGTTTTACAAATATTTATAATTAATATCTCTAAATAACTTCATTTAAGGTTATTACATATAAAACTTTAGTAAGAGTTTTTTTCGAAAATAATATTTTACTTAATTTATTAGTGAAATATAGGCCTAAATAGTTAGTTTGATCTTTTGCGAAAGGCGGGGGAGGGGGGAACCAGTAATGTTACCATAAACTTTCCAAATAATTAGAACTTCCAAAATTAGAATTAATACTTTGCCTGTTTTAACCTAATTACTCAACCTAAGTAATAAAATGGAAGATATAAAATTAGAAAATTCAATCAAAATAATTTCCACTCGGAATAACTAAAACTAAACAAATTTTTAGTTAATGAATTTATGTTTCGTAAGAAGGTGATGACACTGGCAATAGCAGTGGCATCGTCCCATAACCACCTATAAACTCCGTCTAAGGAGGTTTTTGGTCGAATTGATTAACCCTTGTGTTGAAATGCAGAATGTTAAGCTTATAAAGTATAAACTTATATAGTATTCGTTCAGCAGCTTGCGTTTAGTGAAGATTAAAGGATCAAACAATATAAGCAAATATTTTATGAATAAAATTGACAGTAATTTAATTTTATAATCCTGTCAGAAAATTTATATTTGTTATGCATAATTAGTGTAACCTACCGAGTTCATTTTTAAATAACCTACTAACACAAATTTAAATTGCCCAGTTGAAAAACCCGCTACTTTATGCAAATTAAACACAATTTAACTGAAACCTCCCCACATCTAAAGGAGCTAGGTTTCCCGAAATTGCCAAGTAATGTGGGTGGGGGTCGGAAGAAGGAATTTTAAATGTAAATCGTAAAATAATTGTAATTTCTTTAACACAGTTTAATCCGCTGAGTTGCATGCCTCGCTAACATGCATCGTTGCTGACACACTCAACCAGATGCCGGAAGTCTTTAGAAAGGCCCACGCAACGCATAATATTTCAAGTGAAGTATTATTAGAGCACAGTAGCGTATTTATATTTATTAAACAATTACACCCACTTGCTATAATTTTTATGTAAGCTTGACCAACACAGTTAGATAAAGGTTATGTTCGGAAGGTTACACTTGAAAGAAATTTCAAAGAATAAAACAATTTTCATTTTTGTATACTTGTAATCTTTGTTATCGAATGTACATAAGGATAGTGTAAATATCTGTAGCAAGGATTTATAATTGATTATTTATTACATTCTTGAAGAATTTACAAATTACACAATTTGTATTGTGTATTTACATCGTATTTACAATGATGTATTTACATCGTATATATACACACATATAAATTATAAATATTAATATGAATATAAATTAATAAATATTTTTGTATTTGAATAACCTATGTTGTTTTAAAATATATATATATATATATATATATATATATATATATATATATTTCATTTGAAAAATCTAGGTTTTATTAAAACAATACTTATTAATGCTATGAAATATTCATGAATATATTAAACATTTATAAAAATAAAAATTGACAATTCGATTCATTCAATTCACTGGTATCTCTGACACAGCTTGTATATACATGTTTCGGTAAAATGAAATACACTTCTATTGATTCCTACATTTATCCCTTAATATGGGAGCATGTGCAGTGCAATGAGTTTCAGAATGATTACGTGAAACAATTACCCTCGTAGGCCCCACTGGAGGGATTCAGGTGTTTTGTTCTTGGAGTTTGACGTACGGAAGATGAATTATCTGTTTAGTTTTTATGTGATGAAACATTGTGAACACAATTGCTTTTCAATATGAATAAAACATCTTGGATTGTTTATGTCATTATTATTGTTAAAGGAAAAGAATGGAAAAAGGTACACACAAACAAACGTACGTGTAACACACACACACACACACACACACACACACACACACACACACACACACACACACACACACACACACACACACACACACACACACACACACATACACACACACACACACACACACACGCACATACACACACACACACACACACACACACACACACACACACACACACACACACACACACACACACACACACACATATATATATATATATATATATATATATATATATATATATATATATATATATATATGTATAATAATTAGATGTTTTATCCTTAGATTGTATTAAAATTATCTTGTTTTTATAGCCACCCCTCCAGGTTTCTAAATAATAAAACAATTACATAAATATAACATCACCTACATTTATTCCTCTGACATCCAATTATTACAAATTATACCAAATCACATGATTACAATCTTTACGCATCTTTACAAATAGTTTCCCATGCTATTCTTGGTTTTCCGAAATACTCATATCTTAGAATACTTTTGCCAATAGGTTTCCCACGCTGGTTTATGACCACAACCGAAATATAACAATGGTCAAGTCATCTTTGTCGGTACTTTAGTAAGCTACCATTGGTCACTCCTTTCTTAAAATTTCTACTCATTATTATTATTTTAAATCCTAACTAAATCCTCATATGTTTATGTTGTAATATATATAACTCACTCTTCGATTGTTTTTGGGTTCACCTTGTCAATGCTAGATGACATTCCAGATATATTATATCGAAGGGTCAATATTTTCTTCGTTGACACGTTTTGGAATGACTTCAATTTATAAAAGTTCACAGCAGTGTTTGAGCACCCTCTACCACTTAAATATACACACCCTATCAAATTACTATCATTTTGTTTTCATAATCAGTGATTAATACCTGTAACAGTAGGAATAACCACTCCATTGCTGTTGATTTTATCCCCTTTTCCCTTCTTGTTGGTATTGTTTTCGAGATGGAGGTAGAATTTTTCAAGACTTAGATAGTTAAGGCGTTCAAATAATTTACAATAATAATGCGTTTATTAATAACGATACAACTTTTAACGCGAAAAAAAAGAGCGAGAGAAAACGCCGCCACTAATGCTTTGCTTTCGCTTTAGAAACGTTGATAACAATAGACACAATTACTTGAGATATATTAACAGAAATATAATTATTAAATGCTCTGTGCGTCGTGCGATACGAAGCAATCCCCGTTGTTAGGTTCGCTTCAGTGAATACAAAATGAGCTGTAAGACAAGGCATCGGAAAAGCAATTTAGCCCGGCAATAAAGGCAAACTTTGTCGTACGGTTCCATTGCAACTGGTTCTATTCAGATGAAAACGAGAAAATATCTTCTGAAAATTTATGGAAGCAAATTCTATCTAAAGCTTCCAAAGCCCTTGCAAGAGAATTCGCTTTAGGCGCAATATTTATTACACGATTTAAACAGATCTGAAAGCACAATGTTAAACTAAATATAGAAGTAAAACCACTCGATATTTATTTATCATGAAGTTAGTTTCAGTCAGTCGCAGAGAGGGAAGGATTGGCAATCAGCTGTTTTCTCTGCTGGACTAGAAAGTAAAGACACGGGTTAAGTGTTTAATAAAAACAGTTAACGACAGTTATTCATTCTGAAAAAGGGTGGGTAGCCACCTGCATATATTTTCTTCCTGGATTGGGAATTAAAGGTGTATATGTTTAATAGTATTGTGATTATAGTGTAGGACGTTTTGCAACCTAGGGTTAGAGTAGAAAATACAGAATGGTTTTCCGTCCAGAAAGGACGATATATCGATAATTAATCAGACATAGAAGGTGTGTTGGAAACCACCTGTTTTGTTTACCTGTTATATAAGCAAAACTGTACAACCTGAACAATATACATATCTGAAGGTTTCATCAACTAGACCTAAATACGAAGAGGGTTTTATGATAACATAATTTTTAAAAGACACAGACACAATGAGTTAACTTATACCTATAGCATTTTTAAACTATATTTTTTTGTTTTATCAAACATTGTAAATATAATATAAAACTTTTTATCTCCGTTAAAGCATAATTGTAATTTATACTTCTAAACGAAGCAAATACCTACTGTTAGTTGGTATCAATACCTTGGACCAATCGTGTTGTAACATAAAGTTTTTGATGTTACGGTAAAAACAAATATTATTTGATTCCATCTTCCATAAAAGCTAGTAGTTTACAATGTATTCACTCTGACATTCGTTACTACATAGCCAATAATTTATAGTAGTACTAAATATTTGTTTAAATGAGGATAGCTGACTATAGGAATGTCCCCTATTATGAACTCGGTAGATGTTATGTTAAGATTTGATAATACGTCGATAAATGGTTATATAAAGCTAAATGTTTACATGATAATTTGTGGTTACGTGTGTAGATAAAATTAAATAGTATTCGGAGTTTGCATTTTAAAACTTTTTGTTTTAATTAATGGTGTAGTAATAAATTACATTTTTGCTAAACTAAATAATCAGACAGACGCTGATGTTCTAAGCTTTAAGTGATTTTGGCGACATTATTCTTTAAAATGAATCATGTGCTACATCGCCGAACGTTATTATAGACTACATTGTTGGCGTGCTGTCAATGCAGGCACTTGGTGCAGCATTTGATTTCAGCACTGCATTGTGTCCAGATACAACTGGAATGCAGTAGTGTACTCAAGGGGGGGGGGGTATAGAGATGGAGGGTAATACACATTTGTAGGACAAACTGACAAAATTAGGACGGTATTTTAAATACTTTAGAAATAAAATATAAGTTACATTTATGTTAATTTGGTTTTACAATATAGGTTAAAGAATTTATATTTTATTTAATTCATTCTATTAGTTCACACTCTACCTATACATGCACACACACACACACACACACACACACCAAAAGACACACACACACACACACACACACATATATATATATATATATATATATAAGGTTTTAATTTGTGGTATAATAAACATAGTAAAGAGTCAAGAAGTCATTAAAATTTTGAATAAGTATTATTAAGACAAATTAAAAATTATGATATCATGAAATTGTAATAACTAACTAAATTTGACAAACGAGAGTAAAGTGAAAAATTTCTAAGTACCGAAAAATGCTAACTTGAGAACTAGGCCACGTAGATCTATCATCGACCTTTTGAAATGGCCAGAAAAATCCATTATAAACAGTAATGAAAACAGAATTTAAAAAACTCAAATAACAAAAAAGTTACAGCCATTTAAAAATAATAGACATTTTTCAGTTCTAAAACAGATAACAAAATTATGCAGGTTAAAACTAATAAGTTGTCCAACCCGCCCGTACAAGAAACAAGCACGGAGATAGCGACGAGCTTAGAGCGGAGGGGAAGGGTGACACAGCCGCAATAAATACAAGAACTTATGGACCTGTAAGGCAGTCTATAAAAATTTTTTAATACGAGGTTCTAACGGCCTTTATGTCGGATCGCGCCTAGAACCACTATTAGGCCAGATGGGACAAAACCACCACGTTTCCGCCGTCTACTTCCATCCATGGACGAGGGCTTCAGACTCAGCCTCCGGGACGTAAAAATGGAGAAAGACTTCCATCAACTGACCAGGGATGGCAACTTCCGATGTCCAAGGACCAGGGAATCCAGACCAGAGGACTTTAGGACCGGCAGGGAAATCCTTGGCAAGTCATTTTTTCTATTACATACAAATTAACGTCAAATTTAATTAAATTTATTAAATTCAAATTACCAATTAATCTTAAACAATGACTTCATTCTATGTTGAGAAATTAAAAAAATCTTAAAAGTAATAACATTAATTAGTATAACAAAATTGTTGAAATAATGAATAATAAATATTAAATTTACAAAATGGTTTTGGCCATAAACCAATCATTTTCAAGAAGACCAGATTTATTGAATCATATAAACTTTAAAATTATTTATAATAAAATATGAATTTACCAATTCAATCTTGAAATAAGAAGATAAAATATTTTGATTACGTTAAATTTGGAAATAATTTTGGTTAAAAATGTGTAAATGTAATTAATGAATTGTATATGAAATATAGGATTTAAATATGTGAAAATTAACGACCTTTTAATTAATAATTTCTGAAGATAAAGAGAGAGCTAAATATGTTTTATTTGAAAAGGAAATTAGTTTAGTTTAAAATCAGTAATTAAATGCATTATAAAAACTTACAGTATTTGAATTTATCCTGTGTTGAACAACCAATAAAACCTTTTAGTTTTTTCCAACTGATAAATAATGATTATAAAATCAGAGTACAGTTTTAATAAAATTTCAATAATCAATAAATATATAAAATTCAGAACCTAATGTTTTTTCAAACGAATTCTCTCCTGAGAACAATTTTATTGAGCTATTCTAAAAATTAGTTAATTTTTGTATTGAAGCTCAGAGACGATGTCTACTGGCCGATCATGTTTAAGAACACAGGAGTCTTTTAAAATAGGTATCTTAAACATGATCATATTTTGCACGTCCCCTTGCTGTGCCTGCAGATATCAGGAAGTGGTAAGATTCTTCGAAAATTTTATGTGTTCATATAAATGTTGTTTCTTTCCAGCTGACTATTTTACTGACATGTGTGACTAAATACATACCCAACAAACCTGCCAACCAACTTAGGGGAGGTCATACAAACGTTAAGGTAGAAGTCAGCGGGAATAGGCTTGTATTTGGGCGTGGTACATAACGCGGGAACACAAGACCAAATTTTGGGAACTTGACTCGGTACACAAAACAGTGTGAGCAGCAGATATATAAATAAATATATAATAAATATATTATTCAACAA
Source organism: Prosapia bicincta (assembly GCA_036971475.1). NCBI lineage: Eukaryota > Metazoa > Arthropoda > Insecta > Hemiptera > Cercopidae > Prosapia > Prosapia bicincta. The sequence goes on along the minus strand of JBAIZL010000001.1, from coordinate 201,045,378 downwards.
TGTACGAGGGGGGAACGTTGCAACACACACACACACACACACACACACACACACACACACACACAAACACACACGCAAATACACACGCACAAGGTATATACTGTATATAACTTGTACAAATTTTCATTCTTTAATAAAATAGTTTTTAATCATCTAATAAATTTTTTTTCTACTTGTAGTGGATGACACGATGTTAAATCAGTTTTTTTCAAATTATTAGTTATTATAAATTAACAGCTGGTTTATGTTAAAAGCTATGTAGTTTCAACAGAAGCCTCTTAAAAAGCCACTAAAAATAAAGCTGTTTTAACGCATAGGTTATAATACTTTATTTATAATAATTGTAATTATTTAATAAAAAGTAACTAAATTATAATTTGTTTTTGTTGACTTGAGTAGAAATTGACTTTTTTTAAAATGTTGTTTATATTGTTGTTTTTTTTTTGTATACATTACAATGATTGTATGACTTAAAATTTACAAAGGATTTTTAAAACAAATTATTACCAAACTTTGTGTAAGATGCAATTACAACAGTATTTATTGTTACTGCAATACATTGTCCTTGATAATATCCTGAGATTTTACCTTTATAAAAGAGGTTCCTTACATTCTTTTACGTAAATTTACATAATTTTTCGTTAGATGTTTGTAATGATAATTACTGCCTCTATTGTCTTGTTTTAAAGACCTTAGGATAATATAGACAATCAGAGGCCGTGCAAGCTTCAGTATTCATTCAATCTACAATTCAAATCTACTGTTCAAAGTGTAATTCTTTTACAGTTTATATAGAAAAAATTAACTTTTCGTTTCCAATTATATCCTTTATAGTAGATAAATAATACATCAGCCTTTCTAAGGATTTTGAATATATATCTAAGGATTTCCACACTCTCTCACCATGAAGCTTATTTAAAGGTGTTTGGTTATTCCATCTATGGAAAATTCACAAAAATATCACGGTAAAAAATCAAAGTAAACATATAATGATTTTAAGAACTTGGAAATCCCGGAGAAATAAATAAGTGAATTTCCGGTTGCTTTTTGCCATTACCAGAGGAACTAGTCATCACAGGCCAAATTAAGCTTTAACGATTCATAATTTTATCTGCGTATGTAAATAACTCAAACAAAATCCATAGTAAAAGTTATAATAAAAAGTTGCAATTTTTTAATAACTTACTCAAAACATTAAACAGCTACTTTAAGTTAAAAATCGAACCAAAAAAAAAATTATAGATCAATTCGGCCCAAAACAAAGAGTTTAAGGTGAGTTCAAATTTAGCTCGTATTAAAAAAATTATCTACTGTTAGAACAGTATTGCCTGTAGCTTGCCAAATGAAAACCGATATTGTTTATCATTGCATAACTAATGTTTTATTTCAAATAAAATTTAAACAACTAAAACTAAACAAATTAAATAAATAGTTGAAACTAATTTTAATTATCAAAACTATACAAAATAAAATTATAGAATTAAAACAGAATGTCCGTTTCATTCTAACTTAAACTAAACAAATTAAACTAACGATCAAACTTTTAAATAATAATATATATAATCAGGCGACGTAAGAAGGCGTTGGAGAGGTCGATAGCCGTGACATCATCACTTAAAGCGCCTTTAAATGTCCTCGAAGATCGTAACGTATATGCAAATAAGTCAACTCATCACACTCAACCAGTATATGCTCGACTGTGATGGTACCTCTACGAATCTGACATAGTGGCTGATCCTTGTGTCGCATCAACCATCCACGCGTTAACATAGTGTGGCTGGAGAGACGAGTAGCCCCTCTCTACGATTCGAACGAACTGAAGACTTCCATGATCGGACGTTATTCTTGATTTCCTTCAGCTTGTTTCCATTTACATTTTACTATTCTTTATTGCAGGCAAGGAATAGCGTACTTTTAGCATTTTATACAAAACCTGATGCCATGACCGAGCGTATACATTCATATATCGTAGTCGCTGATTATTGTAATCAAATTTATCAAAAGCATATTTTATAACAATAACCTACCGTGCGTAAACACAATCTACAGAAGTGCCTCATTGAACTCAATGTATTACGGTTATAAGTGTTTACTGAGCGATATTTAGACCTAACATTACAGTAACCCATTTTAGTTCTATAACACTAACACTACAATGTAATTCTGACACATGTGGGCCGTGAGTGATTAATTACCAAATTTTGCTACTGCAGACAATTTTATGTACTGTTGAAAAATCTTTTATTTTCTAATAATGTTCAATTTCAATAGGCCTTGAGTATCTAATTTCTGATATATATATTTTCTAATTATTATTATTAATTATTACAATAATAAGTTCTAATTAATAAACCATCTTGAACGAATTTATAATGAACATTCCGGTTAAACGTATTTTTTAAACTCTAATTGCCCATTTAGGTTCTTGGGATCTGAGATATGAAGTCATAGTATTTGTTTACGTTTGGGTTGTGTTATTGTGGTAGAATATTTACCCTTGAACATTGACATTTACTCGAGTAAACAAATGTCTGTAAACTCCTTGATATGAGGATACCTTCTACTATCAGTATCTATTCTTAGGTTTCCAGCCTATACAAGTACATTAGCTAACTATTGTTCTATCATTTCGCTAAACCAAACAACATTCCTAATCAAAAATCATTCTATCGCAGATATATCTTAAATTAAAAAAAAAATATTACACACCACCGCCCTAATCACACTTTAAATATATCGCTCTTTGTGAGGACATTGTAATACTTTTAGTTGAATCTTCTTGTATTTAGCACTTTTTTGAAGTTTTGTAATATTGTAGCTCCTTTAATATACATATTGTAATGTTTCACTTTCTTTTTTTCTTCAATATATTCTGTTCTTTCCTAGAAAAGAATTAAAATTACTTTCGTACAAGTGTTTTATTAGTTTGACAGCTGAAAACATAAATCACTAAAAAGAAACTGTTCCCCTTCGGTGTTTTGACGAAAACGTTTGTCATTCGGGGAAACGTATGCGCCAATCCATCATCGGCAAAGCAAAACGGGCGGAATCAAGTAGTTGCCATACCGTTTCTGTAATTTGTTTTTGTTGTTTAAAAACGGCAATGCTTTACATTTAGCGGTAAGAAATATATTCCGTCATTCTTATGTCTGTGTGGCATTCACAAAACATGTCATCGCAAGACAAATGGGTTGTTATGGAGTTGAGTAATGGCAGTGGGCTTTATTTCAATACTATGCTGCGGCTTTGGAACGGCTCGGGGAAACATTGTCTCGCGTATTTTAGCCCTCTATGTTGAATTACGTCTTTTTGGAGATGGAGCGAGGTTCTGGGGAGATTTTCATTGATAAGTTGAAAACAATTTTGCTTTGATATTATTTACAATACTTTTAAAACTACATACAACTACAAAACGCAGATTTTGAATTATGTTTAACTTATTTATAAACCATAATATTCTTAAATTTCCCTAAAAATAATTATTTTTAACTATCCTTAAATTCAGTTACGCTTGAAGCAAATTTAAACAAATAATAACTCTTCATACCTTTTTATTCTTATGCCTTCCTCTTCTGGCCTTTTCGTATCATTATAACTATCTTGTGTAATCTCTTCATTACACTTATGGTTTTTTTTTATTTTATCTTGAAATCAATGTTTCAACCAAAACTTTTAGGTAAAGAGTTTTAGTTTTAATTCTACTTTAAATGTTGTTATTCTTCACAATTTTTCTATCATCATTAAATCTGAACCAGGTTTTCTTCAAAAACTTAGAAAATTATTATTTAAATAATTCCTGTAATTTACCTAAAATTGACAATTTTATTAACAACTAGTATAATACAAACTTACAAAACCTAGGCCCAATTTCAATTAAAAATCATATATACATATGTATATATATATATATATATATATATATATATATACATCACGCTATCAATATGGAAGCATTTCATTTTGCAACCATATGGCAGCCACTTAAAGGAGTGAAGTATATATGTTTTTCGTCGTGTATAATTTATTTCTAATAAACATGATACTACTCCATGTACTTTAATTTCATAAAATCTTTAAAATACAAAATTGACTGAAGTGCTATCAATACGGCAGCATTTCATTTAGGCATCAATATGGCAGCCAGTGTATATTTTCGTTAAGTCTAATTATCAATATGGCAGCCGGTGTGTATATTATTCCCACGCTACTAACGATACGAGAACCAACAGTGTTGCCACTATGGTGCGATTGTCTTACTAGTCAAATGTTTAGACTGCAAGACACTGGGTGTGTGTAATCACGGTGAAAACATAAACATTAGAATGTCCCTTCTTCATTTTAGCTGGCCAATAATTTAATCAACTCACATAAGTCCTGGTTGTTAGTTTTCATAAACGTGCACAACTATCGAAAGCTGACGGGGATACAAGTGTGTGCCATTAGAGGAGTAGCTAAAGGCAATTAGGGTAAAATATCAGAACCCAAAAAAAGCTAGGAAATAATCAATTGGGATGTTTTTAAGGATGATGAGTCCACTACTGTGAACAAAATTAAACGGGGATGAACGGGTTGGGCTCTATGGGAGTTGTAAAGAAGTGACTTGGGGTCAAAATGACAAAAGGCAAAAAAAAAACTAAAATATGATCAGTCGGAGGGTTATAATGGTGCTGAGTCTTTTACCGTTATCGAACGTCATGGGGATACACAGGTGATTCTCTATGGGAGTAGCAAATGATGAATTGGAGTATAAATGTGAGAAGGCAAAACAAAGCTAGAATATGATCAATCGTAGTGTTTTGGAGGTAGCTGAGTCCAATACCGTCTTCCATATTAATCGGGAATGCACAGATGTGGCTCTACGGGAGTAGAAAATCGATGAATTGGGGTACAATTATCAGAGGGCAAAAAAGCAATTGAAAATTATCATTCGGGTGGGTTTTAATGGTGCTGGGTCTTTTACCGTCATCGAACGTCAATTGGGATACACGGGTGACCATCTATGGGAGTAGCAAATGAAGAATTGGGGTATAACTGTGAGAAAGCAAAAACAAAACTAGAAAATGATCAAACGTACTGTTTTGGAGGGTGCTGAGTCCAATAACGGCTACAATATTAACCTGGGATGCTCGTGTGTTGTTCTACGAGAGTAGAAAATTGGTAAATTGGGGTAAAATTGTCAGAAGGCAACAACAACAAATAGAAAATGATCACGCGAGATGCTTTGGAGGGTTCTAAGTCCAATACCGTCATTAATATTATATGGGGATGCACGGGTGTGGCTCTAAGGAATTAGAAAAGGGATGAATTGGGGTTAATTTTGTAAGAAGGGAAAAAGAATTGAAAAGGATCACTCGGGGGGTTTTATTGGTGCTGAGTCTTGTACCGTTACCGAACGTCGATGGGGATACACGGGTGATCCTTTATGGGAGTAGCAAATGATAAATTTGAGTATACTTGTAAGAAGGCAAAACAAAGCTAGAAAATGATCAATCGTAGTGTTTTGGGAGGTACTTAGTCCAATACCGTCTTCAATATTAAACGGGCATGCCTCTACGGGACTAGAAAAAGTATGATTTGGGGTAACTGGCAAAATTTGGCAGAAGGCAAAATAACAAGAAAAAATTATCACTCGGGTGTTTTTAATGTTGTTGAGTCTTTTACAGTTATCAAACGTCAATGGGGAATGAACTAGCTGAAGTAAACAGATACTATCATGAAGTAACTATCATGGGCCTTGTCACAAGATTAAGACTGATAATACTGAATGAGGTGGTCATCCTTTCAGAGATCGAAAATAAACATTACACAAACACTTTCATGACGGGTTCGATCCCACGTGTTACAATGTGAAATTTATACCGCCATTTCTACCTCTACTTTCAACATACAACCTGACGGGATGTCTCTTTACAATCAGTTTCGGCTACAATAGTACATAGTTGTTTTAAGTTGTCTTAGAAATTGTCACATTGATTGTTACAATTCTATTTGTTGTTATTTTTACAATGAATTAACAAAATGAAACTTAACAAATTTATTGTTTGTAATAAAAACAAATATCCACAAATAAATTTAAACCCTCAATTTAAGTCATTTCTTTATTTAGGCTAGTACACACGGCACTTTCCTATAAAAGGTATTACTCTCTTTGACGTATGTTGGGATAATAAAAGGAGGCACTTGCTAAATCTATGCCTTACGGGTCGGTTTCTTCCAGGTTATTGGAAGAAATTAAAATTAATAAATCCACCGCCGCTAGGTTGCTATTTTAAAATTTCCCCGCCCTATTGAAGGTGTTCAGTGCTCTGTCGAATTTAAGGAATAGTTCTCCAGTTCTGTCAAAAACATAGTGTCATAGTAACAAAAATACGGAAGTGCAAGTAGACGATTGTATTTGAATCAGCAGGTTAGGTGTAGACCGGTACCCATGGATCCTCTGGATTGGTTACATGTTTTCAATACCATCAATAGATCTGCAACTAAATGAACGGTTTCATCTTTAACAATATTCAATTTAGATTTCCAGGCGTTCACTGCACGGGATAAAGGCCAAGTACGAATTCAACTTTTTTCTTTTGAATTTTTCATTTAATTATCAGTCTTAGAGTTAGTTCACTAACGTCTCCTATATCCTTACTTTACAAAAGTACATTTATTCTCATTTAGTTTATTTTATCTCATTGAGCTTTCTGCCACAATTTTTAAATTCTATTTCTTTCGTGTTACAATCTTTAAAGAATTTTTGGAGTTTAAGAACGATTTTCCAAAATTTTTAGACTAATACATCGAATTTTCTTCAACATTTCTTCTTCAGTGTATTAAAAAAATGAAAATTTCAATTTTAAGTTTTTACTGCTTCTAAAAAAATAATAAAAAATAAGTAAAGGGTTGGCATAAAGTATATTTACAGTAATTTTTTAAAGTTAGGCCTATAGTAGAAAAACAACAAATATTGTATCACCTCAGGTAGGTAACCAGAAAAATCTACCTATATTGTACATTGTAAATAAAAGAATGCTTTTATTTGGTCGAATCTCATCTAATGTTAGTTTTTTGTTCATGTAAGCCCATTGAACACGTCTATATTTTATAGGTTCAAACGAGCACAAATTACCATTTTCAGGTAAAAAAATTAAACATTGAAATAATAGTATTTCTGTACTTACGACAGCCAAATGTAACGAAAAAACTGTTTTATTTTTCTGTAAGCATGTGCTTTAAAAGGGTGCATATAGTATTTACTCCTAACAAGGAGTAAGATTTTCACGAAGATATGACATTTTAGTGCCAATACCAATCAGTATAAACATTTTATCAAAATAAGGACAAAACTTTTTAAGTATTTATTTAAGGATTCATGTATCATAGGTGGTTTTCTGCCAATAAATTTAGAGAGCGGTTCAGGCGGTTTAAGCAATGGTAAATATTTAATCTCCTTTAATTCTACATCTCTAAAGAATGTATGTAAGGATATAGTATGTAAGGATATAGTTCTTCCAAATGTATATTGCATTGTAGACATCACGGTGAAAAACGATCCCGGTAAGCACTGTAATACATCTATTTTATTTATCCACCATATTTGATTTGTCATAAGTTGTTATAGGTACAATTGTGTTTGAGTAAAGACCTATTTTTTTCTAAAAGTTCTTCTTTAACTACATTCATTAAATTTTCCTGTTAGTCATTGTTGGCAGGTTAAAAAACTTATTTACTTCCTCCCTTATTATGGGATGAAGAAGAGGAAATGGTAGAAGGAGAAACAGAGTGGATACTTAACGAAAACAGAAAAAGAACCAAATCTGCCACCCCAAAGACAAATTACAATAATAAAGACAAAACCCAACAGAAAAAAACCACCAAAGCAGTTAAACCACCACCAGTGATCATCTGCACTGACAGCATATCCTTACTGAACAAAGCCTTATATGGCATCAACCATAAACTTATGTGCATGAGTGACAATAAAGTGAAAATAAATGTTGATAACAGTGATGACTATAGAAAAGTGACAGAGATAATGAAACTGGAAGGATTTGAATGGTACTCTTTCGAAAATAAGCAAGAAAGGTGCATTAAAGTGATGGCGAGAAACCTACATGTCTCAACAAGTGAAAACGGTATCAAAAGTGATCTCTTGGATCAAGGATTTGAAATCTGTGATGATAAGCAAAAATTTAGGGTCACTAGAGATGAAGAAGGTGAGAAGCAATATAAAAAACTTCCTCTCTTCATGCTAACTTTTAGTCCCAGAATTGAAATGAAAAGGATTTATGAAATCAGATAAATCTGTAACATGAAGATCTCAATTGAAGCGTTGAGAATAAATAAAATGATTCCTCAGTGCAAGAGATGCCAAGGGTTCGGGCACACACAAAACTTCTGTAACAAAACTCACAGATGTGTTTAATTGTGCAGGCAAGCACCCTACTATAGATTGTACGAAACCTAGAAATGTAGAAGCCAAATGTGCTAACTGTGGAAGTAACCACCCGGCCAACTACAGGGGATGTGAAGTACCAATCAAACTCCAACAAATGCGTGAAAAGCTCATCAAAAAACCAGTACACACTGAAACAGCAGGAAACGCGGCAAGGAAACAGAAACTGACAGACCCAAGAACTGCCAAAAACCTGACTTATGCCCAAGCACTGAGCAGCAACAGACAAAGTACAAATGAGCAAAACTAATCAAAACACCAACAGCAATGAGGTGCTGAGTATGATGAAAAGCATGATGCAGAAGTTTGAGACCTTAGAGAGATCAAACAGAACGCTATCAAACAAATTAAATGCCCTCGGGAGTAATATTCCAGCCAATAAAAACAAATCCAAAAAATAAGTATGGATCATACAAACATACGTATTGGTACCTGGAATGCAAACGGCATTCTAAACAGCAAAGAAGAATTCTCACTCTACCTTTATGAAAATAAAATTGACATCTGTTTCATCTCAGAGACTCATCTCTGTAACCAACAATACATTAAAATAAATGGATATAATACCCACCATACCACTCACCAAGACAATCGGGCACATGGAGGAAGTGCAATCTTCATCAAAAACAACCTGAAGTACAATGAGGATCTCAACATTCGAAAAGAGGAAGCTCAGCTGACAGTGTTAAGCATTTCGTCAATGAAACAAAACTTCAAAGTGGGAGCAGTCTACTTCCCCCCGAAACATAACCTAAAAGAAGACGATTACACAATTATAATCCGACATCTAGGAGAGAGATTCGTCCTTGGAGGCGATTTTAACGCCAAACATTCCCTATGGGGTTCCCGATTGGATAATACAAAAGGGAGAGAACTTAAAAATGCAATAGAAAAAACTGGATGTAAAGTACACTCAACTGGGAAACCGACCTACTGGCCTACAGACAGAAACAAGACCCCAGACGTTCTGGATTTTTTCATGACCAGAAAATTTGCGGCAAATTTCACTACCTTGGAGGACAGCTATGACTTGGACTCGGATCACTCATCGATCATCATGACATTGAGCGAAACTATCATCAAAAAGCCAGCGAAACCGACTTTATGCAATAAAACTAGGGATTGGGAAAGTTTTAAATTACAACTAGATCAGGGAATTACCCTCGACATTGACCTGTCTACTGGGGATCATCTTGACGAGGCGGTGACAAAATTTACCAGTCTTATTCAACAAGCAGTGTGGGATAACACTAGAACAATTACTCATAAAACACCTGGATACAACTACCCTATGGAAGTAAGAAACCTAGTAAAGAACAAAAGAAGAACCAGGCAAAAATGGCAGCGTACAAGAGATCCCGTCGTTAAAAATCATCTCAATAGAGAATCCCAACAAATCAAAAGATTGATCCACCAACTGAGAGAAGACTCTGCAAACTCCTTCCTCGAGAATCTGTCTGCAGACAAAAACACTAACTATTCCCTCTGGAAAACAACGAGAAGACTGAAAAGGAAAATCCATCATGTACCACCCATTCTGAAAGAGAACAATGAATGGGCAAGATCAGACCAAGAAAAAGCTAACACGTTTGGAGGTCATCTTGAAAACATCTTCAAGCCGAATGAAGCCACGAATGAAGAAGAACTTCACCTAAACACTAATAATCAGTCTAAAATTATTAAAAAAGTGACATTAAAAGAGCTTAAACGAGAACTAAAATACGACTTGAACCCGAAGAAAGCACCAGGATACGATTTAATCACAGGACTAGTGCTGAAAAAACTGACAACAAAAGAACTAAAAATGTTTTTATTATTACTTATGCACGTCCCTGCAACATGGAAAGTGGCGGAGATGATCATGATCCTGAAACCCGGCAAAACAGCAACAGAGGTCAAGTCGGACAGGCCGATATCACTTCTACCCACAATGTCAAAACTCTTTGAAAAGCTGCTTCTCAACAGGCTTAAACCTATTATCGTGGAAAAGAACTTACTGCCCGACCATCAATTTGGATTCAGGCGAGGACACTCTACGGTGGAACAGGTGCATCGACTAATTGACATCATTGAAAAAGCACTGGAAGGTAAGGAGGTCTGCTCGATTGTCTTCCTGGATGTTTCACAAGACTTCGATAAAGTTTGGCATGAAGGCTTGATTCACAAACTCAACATGTTTCTGCCAGCCCAGTTTGTGAATCTACTGAAATCGTACATATCGAACAGACTGTTTCGAGTAAACCACGAATCTACGTATTCTGACTTCAAGGAAATACAAGCTGGAGTCCCACAAGGCAGCGTATTGGGACCAATCCTGTACTTGCTGTACACCAGTGATCTTCCGCAAACAGCCAACGTCATCACGGCCACTTTCGCAGACGACACAGCAAACGCAGCGACAGCGAAAACCGTTCAAGAATCGACAACACGCTTACAAAGATCAAACGATTCAGTTGAGGCTTGGACCAAGAAATGGCGCATCAAACTCAACGACCAGAAGGCAGCCCATGTGAACTTTACAAACAAGAGGATCCCAAACCCTCAGAGGCTCGAAATGAATGGAAGTGTTATCCCATATCATGATTCAGCTAAATATCTCGGCATGAATCTTGATGCAAAAGCCAAATGGGTCGAGCATGTCAAAGTAAAACTCACAAAACTCCAGACTCGCTACAGGCAAATGTATTGGCTACTCGGTCGAAATGAGGATTGGTATATAACCAAATCCTCAAACCGGTTTGGACGTATGGTATACAGCTTGGGGGCTGTGCCAGCAAATGTCACATACAAGGGATACAACTGCTTCCAGAACAAAGTACTAAGAAACATCGCCAACGCTCCTTGGTATGTGCGAAACAGTGACTTGCAATGCGATCTTGGTGTACCCATGGTCGAGGAAGTCATAAAACAGAACGCCACCAAACACGTAAATCGGCTCACTCAACACGAAAATCCTGAGGCACTGAGACTTCTCGACAACAGCCACCTGACAAGACGACTCAAAAGGACAAAACCATTTGAACTCGTTGAACGACAAGAGTGACAACAATACTCTTCCTCACGCCGGTTGGCTTCCAACGTCAAACAAGATACAATAGAAATCAATGGATTCTTTGTAATAAAAGCTAAAATCTAATTATCAAATGTAAATTAATGGTTGGTCAGAAATGACCAGTTTTAATAAAAAAAAAAAAAAAAAAAAAAAAAAAAAAATTCCTCCCTTAGATATTTTCCTAAAGGATGACATTTCACCTTAATTGTGATGTTACTTTCATCAAGACACGTTGATTTCAACTGAAAATATATCTGATAAGATTCAAGTATATTTTAATCTTCTTCTTTAATTGTATCTTTAACCGTATCCCTCCTGGCTCGCATATCTGCAATTTTATTTATTATTATTATTATGGTGAAAAAATGTATGGTGATAAATATTTTGGCGAGTATAGCTGAGGAATCAGTCTTCAAAAACTAGCTGTAAAATAGCGTTATGCAGAGTGACAGAATGAAATTAGTCACTATGATGGTATTTCTTGTTAAAAAAACAAGACGTAAAAGATAATGACTGTTTTGTAGATTTTTTTTTCACTTTAAAAAATCTCTCCGTTCTTCGGTCGACATGTTACATACATTTTTATAGTTAGTATCAGAATGATTTTAGTTCGTTCGGCTGTGTCTGATCTCAAGAAAAATTCTGCTAATACTCAATCACTTCTTAAAACTGTCTCTTTTGTTTATATATTTTACGAATCCTACCACTAACAATACCAGTTAATAAATAACTCCTAATTACAAACTTAATATTTCAATTTGAATATTCTCTATTCTTCGTTGATAGAAAATTACTTCAGTAAGCAACCCTAACCAAGAGCTTAAAAAACGTTTTGTAGTCAATCTTTAGACGTTGATAATCATAAATATTTACTACCGATGATCACGGTAATTTTTCACTCTACTTTAGATTTACTGATAATCTCGTTTTTTTTATGGTAGGCGAACAAAAAGACTATCTACGATCAAAACATTGGGCGTCCTGATAAAGATTACAACGGGCATCGGCTTTTTTTGTAGCTATAATTGCCGACACTTAGTATGGTATTTATATCGTATGGTATCCTCGTAAGCAAGAATCAGTACAGTAGTCTTGAAGAGCCAAGCAGCATTAATGTATGTATGTACTGTAATCAATAAAGTTCTACATACGTATTTTGTGCATTTTTAATTATAGTATTAGTGTTCATTAAAACTCCTGCTTTTTTCTAGTGTACAGGAAGCTATTTCCGTGTAATTCAAGTTTTCGGTAATCCGACGGTGTCTCGGTCCCATCTACCTCGAATTATCCATGCACTACTGTATTTGTTTCCGTACCAATGATCACCGTACTTGAAACAGTTTTTCATGAGTGAAAGTCCCATAGACATTAAAGTTACTCTTGGGACTAGAATATCGAGGATAAACATAATAGATTTATTACATTGCATACCAAAAACGCTTTGATTCCTAGCTACATTGCAATATACATTGGGGAGAGCTATATCGTTACATATAACCTTCAGAGATGTAGAAATAAAGAATTTTAAATATTTACCATTGCTTAAACCGCCTGAACTGCTCTCTAGTTTAATTGGCATATTAACACCTATGATACACGTATCTTAAATAAGTACTTAAAATGTTTTGCCCTTATGGTCATAGAATGTGTGTATATATCCACGTGTTCTTTCTTTGCTACATTATTTATATTTTTGAAACTATTTTTGAGTATTTTGGATGAAAATATATATATAATGTTATTATTGATAAAAATGATATTGTATGGCCTATAAATAACGCTAGTTCTTTAATACCTTGGTCATTCATTTGGTAGAGTTGAGATATTGTTGCCAAGTGTTTCATTAGAGTCCTCGATGTAAGTAGTTCAGGAATTTGTAAACATGCTATTTTAGCATGCTTTCGTAAAACTTTATAAATAATTATGGGGTTACTGATATTTGTGTTTGCAAACATGCAAGTGTTATCGTCAAGAACGGAGTTATTTCTTGAACTTATTAGCAAATAAATATAAAATCCTAATATAAAAAAATCTCATAAAAATTGACACTTGGTAGTTTTTGAGACTGTAAGGGGAGTGTCCTCTTATATTACATCTGTCAATTCTATCAAACATACACTGTTGGTTCGCTGGAAAGGACATGCAGCTGTGGATTCGCGACCTTATCATGGAGAGAACTATGCTATGTATTTACAGACACAATTCTGATATGGAAAAATAAACAGCCAACACTCCGAAAGACATTCTGACGCGTTTGTTCACTTGATGGCAGACCTTATCTTAATGTTCCGGTCAATGCATCTCATACTTTTATCTTGGAGCTCTTAGATACTATAGGATCGATAAAGTATTTATTTTTTAACTTAACTTACTTTCCAAATTAATTGTCATAGCATATCTATCAGATTTTAAGAATCTAAAAGTGACTATTATTTGCTGTATATTGTTACAATTTGGTAACATTGCAAACATGTTAACACTAGTCTGCAACACATGTATTAACCATATGTAACACTTAATATGGCCTACGCCATATGTATTCACTAAAAGTTAATACCAATGTATTCCATAAACATATTAATAAAATAAAATATAAACAACCAGAGGCGAAAGACAAGGACAGAAACAAATGTTTCCGTCTTTATACGACCATTTTGACGTTGGGAGAATACCATAAATTATTTACGTTTACGCCGTATGTAAATGAGAGAAAGGGATGGAAAAGATAGAATGCAGAAAGTCAGTTTTTCGGGTCTTCGTCCACGAGAGTACTTGTCGAGTGCGAGCCTTTATCTTTGTGTGGCTTGGTTTTTGGACCTATGTTTGTTTACACCAGACAGCCTGATATCGTAATATAAACTGACAACACTGGTATAGATGTCATTTAGGTTAATGTATACAATACAGAGATTAACGAAAGATGATTCAGCATTTATTACTGAACTTCAACTACCGTCCTTCAATTTCTATCACATTACGGCTGCCGTTGTAGCTCACTGGCACGAAAAATCTAAGTGTGATTTATTGTGTGGTTTAACAATTTATCTGGCATTTACTTTATAAAAATTGTTTTTGAATATTCTGATTGCATATGACTAGGGTAAACGTAGTTTTATGAGATCAGTTATATTTTATTTACTAATTGAAAACTGTAGTAAATAAAACCTTCTACAGATTTTAGCGCAGTTTAGCTAAAAAGACTTATAATCGCACGATAATTAACTTACACTAATTATTTCTTGTTCACTGATTGTACACACTTAACTTTATATACAAGATAACATTTGACACATTATAAGTTTATTTATGGAAACTGGCATTAGAAATAATAACTCAATTTTGACAGCAGTATTTACACAGCGGCTCAGAACATTCTAGACATATTGGTTCTACAAAGACAGCTTACAAAGTGTAAATGGTCTTTCTATTTTTTGTTGCTGGACAAATTCTACATTGTTTATACCACTTTATCTATACAAATAGAAAAAATTTGTAAATTTCTGAAGGTAGCAGTTTTTCGAAATCATTTTCATCGTCTGATGCACTTCGTTGAGATTCGGCATCATGATCTCTTGCTCAATTACTTCTTCACTCTGTTGCACCATTCCCCAATTCTCTTTGATGCGTTCTAAAAGTTGGTCATTAGTTACAACACCTGAATCACTATCTCTTTTGTATATCCCCCAGTACATCCCCGGAGACTTTCGATGACGGCATTGAATTCAGCATCCTCAAAAACCTCCAAACGGATATTTTCCAGCGATTTTTTGACTTCTGACATTTTCACCCCAATTCACCCCTTTGGTGTTCGCGTGGAACCATACCAGTGCATCCCCGGCGACATTCGGTGACGGCATTAAATTCCGCCTTACCAAAAACCCCCGAGTGGTTATTTTCTAGTTATTTTTTGACTTTTGAATTTTTACCCCAAGTCATCCCTTTGGTACTTACGTAGAGTCACATCCGGTCCATCCCCGATGACTCTAGAAAACGCAATTGATTTACCATCCTCAAAAAACTCCGAACGATCATTATCCCGCGATTCTTAGGCATCTGACATTTTTACCCTAATTCAACCCCTTTGGGACATGGGTTTAGCCTCACCAGTACATCCCCGGTGACTTTCGATGACGGCATTGAATTCAGCATACTCAAAAACCCCCGAGTGGTCACTTTCCAGCGATTCTTTGTCTAATTCAAATATATACATTACGTAGTACGATTGATATCTATGTGGATGCCAGCAAAATTGCCAAGTTTGTGGCTGCCATAATGTTAGAGAATGGTTGAAATATATAGTAAATCTATATACAGGAAGCGACTATGCTGCCCCTGGCGGAAATGTTACGAGCTTGTGCTATACAAATCCCGTTCACTCTGCTATCAATACGAGTACCGTTTGGTTATTACAATTATTTTTTAAAAATTCAGAACGACCATAGAAATTCCAAATACAGTATGGCTCCAATAAAACACTCCTTTTTACACTTATTGACACGATTTTTATTTCGATTATTGTCAAAAGGTGTTACATTATCATGGATTACTATGTGGCAGCCGTATACGGCTACCACAAGTACCCGGCTGCCAGTTTGAATGCAAAATGACCAATGTATGGTCTCCGTATTGTTAGCAGGCTGTATATATATATATATATATATACATACATATATTTGCGTGTGTGTATTTTCTGAAGTTATTATTCTTTTACCTATAAAATAAAAATTGTCTTACTTCTTATATCTTCACTGTAGCTAATATCTTAATTTCGCTTCCAGACCCCAGATGTTATATTTTTTAGTACCTTTTGGAAATGGTTTGCTTAGCCGTGATCTTCCCCTGTACAGCAGTCACGGTGACCTGACCGTAAGCATAGCTCTTCTACATCATAAGAAGTGCGGAAGGTCAAGAGACCCCATAAAAGTGTTCTTCTTGACCTTCGATGAGACGGGAAAAACTAACAGATTCAAAACGAACGTTTATTCATATTTTTAAAATGATGTAGTGTATTGAAAGAAAAGGCGAGCGTGAAATATTTAAATTCCAAAATGCCTTTTATATATTACAAGTATATATAACCAATTCACTCAGTAACACCTTTACATGTGTTAATATAACTCGACACACTAGCTGTTGAATTTGATTAAAATATAGAGTGGAAATACCCAATGGCTGAATGAATCTGTGTTTTTTAAATGCACACAACAGATCTTCCAATACAAAGAGTTTAAAACATTGTTGTTGAATAGTAACGCGACAAGAGGAAAACATTCTTCCTTCTAGTTAGGTAACGGATAAACCCCCACACAATGGCTCAGATAAAGAGTAGCCTACATCTAGCTTCAGTGTGAGACTTTGGTAATGTGGAACCTCAATTCTTCTAGTTTAATACATTGTTGCTGGACAGTCACGCGACAAGAGGAAAACATTCTTCGTTCTAGTTAGGTAACGGATAAACCCCCACACAATGGCTCAGATAAAGAGTAGTCTACATCTAACTTCAGTGTGAGACTTTGGTCATGTGGAACCTCAATTCTTCTAGTTTAGTACATTGTTGCTGTTCAGTCACGCGACAAGAGGAAAACATTCTTCCTTCTAGTTAGGTAACGGATAAACCCCCACACAATGGCTCAGATAAAGAGTAGCCTACATCTAGCTGCAATGTGAGACTTTGGTCATGTGGAACCTCAATTCTTCTAGTTTAATACATTATTGCTGGACAGTCACGCGACAAGAGGAAAACATTCTTCCTTCTAGTTAGGTAACGGATAAAACCCTCACACAATGGCTCAGATAAAGAGTAGTCTACATCTAGCTTCAGTGTGAGACTTTGGTCATGTGGAACCTCAATTCTTCTAGTTTAGTACATTGTTGCTGTTCAGTCACGCGACAAGAGGAAAACATTCTTCCTTCTAGTTAGGTAACGGATAAACCCCCACACAATGGCTCAGATAAAGAGTAGCCTACATCTAGCTGCAATGTGAGACTTTGGTCATGTGGAACCTCAATTCTTCTAGTTTAATACATTATTGCTGGACAGTCACTCGACAAGAGGAAAACATTCTTCGTTCTAGTTAGGTAACGGATAAACCCCCACACAATGGCTCAGATAAAGAGTAGTCTACATCTAGCTTCAGTGTGAGACTTTGGTCATGTGGAACCTCAATTCTTCTAGTTTAATACATTGTTGCTGGACAGTCACTCGACAAGAGGAAAACATTCTTCCTTCTAGTTAGGTAACGGATAAACCCCCACACAATGGCTCAGATAAAGAGTAGTCTACATCTAGCTTCAGTGTGAGACTTTGGTTATGTGGAACCTCAATTCTTCTAGTTTAGTACATTGTTGCTGGACTGTCACGCGACAAGAGGAAAACATTCTTCCTTCTAGTTAGGTAACGGATAAACCCCCACACAATGGCTCAGATAAAGAGTAGCCTACATCTAGCTTCAGTGTGAGACTTTGGTAATGTGGAACCTCAATTCTTCTAGTTTAATACATTGTTGCTGGACAGTCACGCGACAAGAGGAAAACATTCTTCGTTCTAGTTAGGTAACGGATAAACCCTCACACAATGGCTCAGATAAAGAGTAGCCTACATCTAGCTTCAGTGTGAGACTTTGGTAATGTGGAACCTCAATTCTTCTAGTTTAATACATTGTTGCTGGACAGTCACGCGACAAGAGGAAAACATTCTTCGTTCTAGTTAGGTAACGGATAAACCCCCACACAATGGCTCAGATAAAGAGTAGCCTACATCTAGCTTCAGTGTGAGACTTTGGTCATGTGGAACCTCAATTCTTCTAGTTTAATACATTGTTGCTGGACAGTCACGCGACAAGAGGAAAACATTCTTCGTTCTAGTTAGGTAACGGATAAACCCCCACACAATGGCTCAGATAAAGAGTAGTCTACATCTAGCTTCAGTGTGAGACTTTGGTCATGTGGAACCTCAATTCTTCTAGTTTAGTACATTGTTGCTGGACAGTCACGCGACAAGAGGAAAACATTCTTCCTTCTAGTTAGGTAACGGATAAACCCTCACACAATGGCTCAGATAAAGAGTAGTCTACATCTAGCTTCAGTGTGAGACTTTGGTCATGTGGAACCTCAATTCTTCTAGTTTAGTACATTGTTGCTGGACAGTCACGCGACAAGAGGAAAACATTCTTCCTTCTAGTTAGGTAACGGATAAACCCCCACACAATGGCTCAGATAAAGAGTAGTCAACATCTAGCTTCAGTGTGAGACTTTGGTCATGTGGAACCTCAATTCTTCTAGTTTAGTACATTGTTGCTGGACAGTCACGCGACAAGAGGAAAACATTCTTCCTTCTAGTTAGGTAACGGATAAAACCCTCACACAATGGCTCAGATAAAGAGTAGTCTACATCTAGCTTCAGTGTGAGACTTTGGTCATGTGGAACCTCAATTCTTCTAGTTTAGTACATTGTTGCTGGACAGGCACGCGACAAGAGGAAACATTCTTCCTTCTAGTTAGGTAACGGATAAACCCCCACACAATGGCTCAGATAAAGAGTAGTCTACATCTAGCTTGAGTGTGAGACTTTGGTCATGTGGAACCTCAATTCTTCTAATTTAGTACGTTGTTGCTGGACAGTCACGCGACAAGAGGAAAACATTCCTCCTTCTAGTTAGGTAACGGATAAACCCCCACACAATGGCTCAGATAAAGAGTAGCCTACATCTAGCTTCAGTGTGAGACTTTGGTAATGTGGAACCTCAATTCTTCTAGTTTAATACATTGTTGCTGGACAGTCACGCGACAAGAGGAAAACATTCTTCGTTCTAGTTAGGTAACGGATAAACCCCCACACAATGGCTCAGATAAAGAGTAGTCTACATCTAGCTTCAGTGTGAGACTTTGGTCATGTGGAACCTCAATTCTTCTAGTTTAGTACATTGTTGCTGGACAGTCACGCGACAAGAGGAAAACATTCTTCCTTCTAGTTAGGTAACGGATAAACCCTCACACAATGGCTCAGATAAAGAGTAGTCTACATCTAGCTTCAGTGTGAGACTTTGGTCATGTGGAACCTCAATTCTTCTAGTTTAGTACATTGCTGCTGGACAGTCACGCGACAAGAGGAAAACATTCTTCCTTCTAGTTAGGTAACGGATAAACCCTCACACAATGGCTCAGATAAAGAGTAGTCTACATCTAGCTTCAGTGTGAGACTTTGGTCATGTGGAACCTCAATTCTTCTAGTTTAGTACATTGTTGCTGGACAGTCACGCGACAAGAGGAAAACATTCTTCCTTCTAGTTAGGTAACGGATAAACCCTCACACAATGGCTCAGATAAAGAGTAGTCTACATCTAGCTTCAGTGTGAGACTTTGGTCATGTGGAACCTCAATTCTTCTAGTTTAGTACATTGTTGCTGGACAGTCACGCGACAAGAGGAAAACATTCTTCCTTCTAGTTAGGTAACGGATAAAACCCTCACACAATGGCTCAGATAAAGAGTAGTCTACATCTAGCTTCAGTGTGAGACTTTGGTCATGTGGAACCTCAATTCTTCTAGTTTAGTACATTGTTGCTGTTCAGTCACGCGACAAGAGGAAAACATTCTTCCTTCTAGTTAGGTAACGGATAAACCCCCACACAATGGCTCAGATAAAGAGTAGTCTACATCTAGCTTCAGTGTGAGACTTTGGTCATGTGGAACCTCAATTCTTCTAGTTTAATACATTGTTGCTGGACAGTCACGCGACAAGAGGAAAACATTCTTCGTTCTAGTTAGGTAACGGATAAACCCCCACACAATGGCTCAGATAAAGAGTAGTCTACATCTAGCTTCAGTGTGAGACTTTGGTCATGTGGAACCTCAATTCTTCTAGTTTAGTACATTGTTGCTGGAGAGTCACGCGACAAGAGGAAAACATTCTTCCTTCTAGTTAGGTAACGGATAAACCCTCACACAATGGCTCAGATAAAGAGTAGTCTACATCTAGCTTCAGTGTGAGACTTTGGTCATGTGGAACCTCAATTCTTCTAGTTTAGTACATTGTTGCTGGACAGTCACGCGACAAGAGGAAAACATTCTTCCTTCTAGTTAGGTAACGGATAAACCCCCACACAATGGCTCAGATAAAGAGTAGTCTACATCTAGCTTCAGTGTGAGACTTTGGTCATGTGGAACCTCAATTCTTCTAGTTTAGTACATTGTTGCTGGACAGTCACGCGACAAGAGGAAAACATTCTTCCTTCTAGTTAGGTAACGGATAAAACCCTCACACAATGGCTCAGATAAAGAGTAGTCTACATCTAGCTTCAGTGTGAGACTTTGGTCATGTGGAACCTCAATTCTTCTAGTTTAGTACATTGTTGCTGGACAGTCACGCGACAAGAGGAAAACATTCTTCCTTCTAGTTAGGTAACGGATAAACCCCCACACAATGGCTCAGATAAAGAGTAGCCTACATCTAGCTTCAAAGTGAGACTTTGGTCATGTGGAACCTCTATTCTTCTAGTTTAGTACATTGTTGCTGGACAGGCACGCGACAAGAGGAAACATTCTTCCTTCTAGTTAGGTAACGGATAAACCCCCACACAATGGCTCAGATAAAGAGTAGTCTACATCTAGCTTGAGTGTGAGACTTTGGTCATGTGGAACCTCAATTCTTCTAATTTAGTACATTGTTGCTGGACAGTCACGCGACAAGAGGAAAACATTCCTCCTTCTAGTTAGGTAACGGATAAACCCCCACACAATGGCTCAGATAAAGAGTAGCCTACATCTAGCTTCAGTGTGAGACTTTGGTAATGTGGAACCTCAATTCTTCTAGTTTAATACATTGTTGCTGGACAGTCACGCGACAAGAGGAAAACATTCTTCGTTCTAGTTAGGTAACGGATAAACCCCCACACAATGGCTCAGATAAAGAGTAGTCTACATCTAGCTTCAGTGTGAGACTTTGGTCATGTGGAACCTCAATTCTTCTAGTTTAGTACATTGTTGCTGGACAGTCACGCGACAAGAGGAAAACATTCTTCGTTCTAGTTAGGTAACGGATAAACCCTCACACAATGGCTCAGATAAAGAGTAGTCTACATCTAGCTTCAGTGTGAGACTTTGGTCATGTGGAACCTCAATTCTTCTAGTTTAGTACATTGTTGCTGGACAGTCACGCGACAAGAGGAAAACATTCTTCCTTCTAGTTAGGTAACGGATAAACCCTCACACAATGGCTCAGATAAAGAGTAGTCTACATCTACCTTCAGTGTGAGACTTTGGTCATGTGGAACCTCAATTCTTCTAGTTTAGTACATTGTTGCTGGACAGTCACGCGACAAGAGGAAAACATTCTTCCTTCTAGTTAGGTAACGGATAAACCCTCACACAATGGCTCAGATAAAGAGTAGTCTACATCTAGCTTCAGTGTGAGACTTTGGTCATGTGGAACCTCAATTCTTCTAGTTTAGTACATTGTTGCTGGACAGTCACGCGACAAGAGGAAAACATTCTTCCTTCTAGTTAGGTAACGGATAAAACCCTCACACAATGGCTCAGATAAAGAGTAGTCTACATCTAGCTTCAGTGTGAGACTTTGGTCATGTGGAACCTCAATTCTTCTAGTTTAGTACATTGTTGCTGTTCAGTCACGCGACAAGAGGAAAACATTCTTCCTTCTAGTTAGGTAACGGATAAACCCCCACACAATGGCTCAGATAAAGAGTAGCCTACATCTAGCTTCAGTGTGAGACTTTGGTCATGTGGAACCTCAATTCTTCTAGTTTAATACATTGTTGCTGGACAGTCACTCGACAAGAGGAAAACATTCTTCCTTCTAGTTAGGTAACGGATAAACCCCCACACAATGGCTCAGATAAAGAGTAGTCTACATCTAGCTTCAGTGTGAGACTTTAGTCATGTGGAACCTCAATTCTTCTAGTTTAATACATTGTTGCTGGACAGTCACTCGACAAGAGGAAAACATTCTTCCTTCTAGTTAGGTAACGGATAAACCCCCACACAATGGCTCAGATAAAGAGTAGCCTACATCTAGCTTCAGTGTGACACTTTGGCCATGTGGAACCTCAATTCTTCTCTATGTTTAGCCCAAACCAAACCGATTTAGGTATTTACTGTAATTTAATGATCTTACACAATCATTTTTACATAGTTTATACCTTAATAGTCAAGTTAAATAGCTCAGAAAAAACACAAATAAATTAAAAACAAAGATAACATATTCAAAAACGTAATTCTATGAGTAACTTGATCAACATTTCTGTTAAAGCCACACATGATCACGCACGGGTAAACATGCACAAGAGGCCAGCATTGAATCACAAAAACGGGAGCGGAAGTCGTTATAGGACTTATTAATTAAATTAAAAGTAACCCGTTTATAACTAATTGTTTTTACATTTTGTCTTTTAAGGACGTAATATACGTATGAATAAATTATTCATTTAACAAAAAAAATTTATAACTTTAAAAGAAATTACTGAATGACTAGATAAGTAGAAATTTAACAAAATCGAGTAGGCTACTATTAAAGAAATGTTTCATCACCCCAAATAAACAAACGTCTCTGCATTTGTTTTAAAATGATATTGTATTGTCCGTTTTAGAAATTAAAATATTAAAATTGAGCATGGAATGAGTTTACTGTTAAAGCGGTGCAGAACTGACCAATGATAACTAGACATTTTTTTAACATTTTTCTATCTCTCTTATCTTTTATTTTATAGGCGTTTTGAATTACAGTTTATGTTTTAAATTGAAACGATTTAAATCAAATGAAGTCTTATTTGTACAGTGTGTTATTTATTAGGTCTTTATACTATTGCTTATATACATATATATATATATATATATATATATATATATATATATATATATGTGTGTGTGTGTGTGTGTGTGTGCATATATATATATATATATATATATATATATATATATATATATATATACATATATTAAAAAATAAGAAAAATAGAAATACAAGAACAGTCGTTGGCAAACAGTACTAACAACATCAGAAATAACGATTTTATAAATTGTTCTTGTATTTGTATTTCTCTTATTTTTTCATTCATGCACAAGAATACACACACACAGACACACACACAAACATACACAAAATTGCATATAACTTGTTTTTAAACTTTAAACAAAACACTCGTGTTTTAATTCATTTTTAAAACGTTTTAAAACTGTATGAGTTATTCTATGAAAAATGTGTTCTTTTAAGTAATTTAAATTAAGTATCTAAGTGTATTAATCTAATTCTTTTAAAAAGATTAATTTTGTAACAAAATTTTATTAATTGAATGCAAATTTTTACTACAGTTTATGCAATTTAAAACAGTGTTTCATCGAGAATAAATTACCTTGTAGAGGGGTCATTGTGAATAAATTATAGATGAATTAGATATTCAAGGTGAGACTTGAATGCACCGGAAAAGTCTTAAATCCGTTTGAAATACTGCGGTTGCCTGTGTGAATCACTTACACATTAACCTATGATTTATGAGGGTTTCCGCTGCCCCACCAGCTTGCGGGATTAGCGAACCGGCCAAGTTTAACGCGAAAAGTATAATCCATTCTCTTCTATTGTTTTATTTATTTCTACACTTTTAAGTCTTTTTGTAATCGTAATACAGTGGCGTACACGTAATTAATGGTCAAAAGGTTTTTGGACAGTTCAAATCAAATAACGTTCAAATAATTCTTAATATCTTGAATTACATACAAAATTGTAAACCTTAAAGTTTCAGAAAAACGATTATCTTGTATCGCGTCTCTGCTTAAAAAATTCAAAACCTGTCCCTAATGATAAGAATCGGAGCAGGCAGTATCCTACTCTCTGAAGGGGAGGCTGACTGTTGAAACTATTGTACATAATCAAAAAAAGTTTGTTTTCATTCATATTAAGTTATATGTTTCAAACAGTGTTCAAATTACCAAATTTATAAATAATATAGATACATTGAATAAAGTTAAATTTTTTTGCTCTAAATTCAAGTTGTTTAAAACTAATAACTAGTGGTAACTCTGAGTTCTCACAATCTCACTAACTCGAAAGTCGTGTAAGGAAGTTAGTAAACACTAATTATAGCATCTATTACCGCAATATTATACATATAATCCATATGTATGAAATACTACTAACTTGAATAATCTTTTTTTTTTAAATAAATTTCGAATAAAATTAACTTTGATTTATAAGGTAAGGAAAGCTTCCGCAGGACAACGCTCCAATAGTGAACAGTTCTACTTAATACTTTAGTTATTATCAAATGACAAAAGGTATATATATATATATATATATATATATATATATATATATAATAAAATAAGTACTGTATTAGCATCTTTAGGAAAGACAATGATATTTAATTACATTTTTGGAAATATCTTTTATCTCATTGTTTTTCTTAAGATCCTAAAACTTATTTTATTGGTGAAAAGCTTTGAAAAATATATATAAATTAAAACTATTCTTGTACTTGAAGTATTTTTTTCAATTGTTCTATATATACAAGTTTATATATATATATATATATATATATTAAAATAACATAGGTTATTCAAATACAATAATATTTATTAATTTTTATTCAAAGCTTTCGTTGGTAAACAGTACCAACATCATCAGGAGCTTTGAATATAAATTAATAAATATTCTTGTATTTGAATAACCTATGTTGTTTTAAATTATTAAACAAGAAAATGTATTATATATATATATATATATATATATATATATATATATATATATATATATATATAATAAAATAAGTACTGTTTTAGCATCTTTAGGAAAGACAATGATATTTAATTACATTTTTGGAAATATCTTTTATCTCATTGTTTTTCTTAAGATCCTAAAACTTATTTTATTGGTGAAAAGCTTTGAAAAATATATATAAATTAAAACTATTCTTGTACTTGAAGTATTTTTTTTCAATTGTTCTAGATATACAAGTTTATATATATATATATATATATATATATATATATATATATATATTAAAATAACATAGGTTATTCAAATACAATAATATTTATTAATTTTTATTCAAAGCTTTCGTTGGTAAACAGTACCAACATCATCAGGAGCTTTGAATATAAATTAATAAATATTCTTGTATTTGAATAACCTATGTTGTTTTAAATTATTAAACAAGAAAATGTATTATATATATATATATATATATATATATATATATATATATATATATAATAAAATAAGTACTGTATTAGCATCTTTAGGAAAGACAATGATATTTAATTACATTTTTGGAAATATCTTTTATCTCATTGTTTTTCTTAAGATCCTAAAACTTATTTTGTTGGTGAAAAGCTTTGAAAAATATATATATATTAAAACTATTCTTGTACTTGAAGTATTTTTTTCAATTGTTCTAGATATACAAGTTTATATATATATATATATATATATATATATATATATATATATATATATATATATATATATATATATATATATATATATATATTAAAATAACATAGGTTATTCAAATACAATAATATTTATTAATTTTTATTCAAAGCTTTCGTTGGTAAACAGTACCAACATCATCAGGAGCTTTGAATATAAATTAATAAATATTCTTGTATTTGAATAACCTATGTAGTTTTAAATTATTAAACAAGAAAATGTATTATATATATATATATGTATATATATATATATGTATATATATATATATATATATATATAAATTATATATATATATATATATAAATTATATATATATATATATATATATATATATATATATATATATATATATATATATGTATGTATGTATATCCGGAGAGGGTGAGCTAATAGAAAGAACTGAATAACGAATCATTATTCACCAAATAAAAATATCCTAAGATATTCTTAAATAAGATATAAAGAGCAATTGTTTATTCAGTTTAGAGGAAATGCTGTGAAGTAAGTGCTGAAACAGGGAGAAATGTGGTTAATTATTTAGTACTTAAACAAGCGTCAAGTAGATAAGAGCTCCCTGATTGTAGGCAGGCAAAGCTGGGAATGGCTGATAAACCTACTAGAACGAACATTAATATGTGACACTAATCCCTTAAAATGTTCAAACAATAATAAATATATAACATTGAGTAGTGAAATACTGAGTTTTCTACGATATTAAACATTTTAAAAGCGAATCTATGATTAATGCTTCGCGCTATTCACACTGCATCCTATTCAAGTAATAGCTGAACACAATCCCTTCATAAATCATTACCCACTGCAGATGGACACTACAGTCTACGATAGATTGCTTCCAGCCTTAGATATATAGTGAGATATCTGCAGCGGATAAATGGTCTACATTATGTCTCTCTAGCCGGCGTCAACGAAGATTTCCACACATCTCCTACCTATTGTGTTGTATGAGAATGGTGCTTTTTTTATTTACAATTTCTATAATGAATCTTTCCTTATTTTTTAAAATTATTTTATTACCTCACAACCTCCTTATACATAAGTTGTTCAAATTTTCAATCGTTTATAAATGCTTTTTATTCATTCATTCAAGTTCAAATATTCCGACGCTCAAATTTATTTAATTTGTTGCGAATGAAACTTGTTAATACAATTTTTTTCAAATATTATTTAATTTATTAAACCTAGTCTTGCAAATGAGATATCATAAAATTCTGTCCAGCCGATGCATTGAGGAGGAATTCTGTCACATACGCACGGAGAGAACACACACACACACACACACACACACATATATATATGCTGATACGTATTCCTTCACGGATGGAAAAATATGATAAATAGTTACTATCTGGAGTACATCCGTTCATTCTGCAGTCCATAAATTCGCAGTTCCGACGTTTCGCTAGAATCTCATCCAGCATTGACGAGGTGAACGCAACAACAGTAAAAGAGCGAGCCTGTGCCACCATGTTGCCAAATCATAAAGACGTCATGTATATATATATATATATATATATATATATATATATATATATATATAGAGAGAGAGAGAGAGAGAGAGAGAGAGAGAGAGAGAGAGAGAAGAGAGAGAGAGAGAGAGAGATAAACCTCAGAAATTTACAGAAATTGTCACTTTTACTACAAATTATTATTTCGATGCCAATATATTTAAATATGCGCTAAAATGCTTTAAGTGTACACATTTCCTTTAAATAAATTTTTCATTTTAGAATAGTTCTGTTTGTGTATTTAGAATTTTTGTTCTAACTTATTTTATACATTAATTTCTTAAATCGCTATATAAACATGTATACGTGTATAAGTACTTATACTACCCACAAATGGCATACCATTTCCTAACGTAATGAAAGAATGATTTTGTAGTACTTTGTTAGTCGCATAAGATAACTTAAAGTTATTTTAGCAACAAGAAGCAACATTAGCGTAAATGTTAATTTAAACAAATACCATTTTTTATTTAAACACTTACGCATATTTCAATTCCAAATTAATCATTTTCAGAGGACATTATTACAAAAATGATCAATTGAAATGCCCACAAGCGTTCAAATAAAATTGTATTTGTTGTTAGGAGGTTTTATTTATTTTAATTAAAGGTGATATGTTCTAAAGGAATACGTTGAAAGAGACGAAGAGGTCTATCTTTCCGTGAAATGCATTGGTTAGGCTCCACTACCCCTTAATGGTTTCTCTTGATTAATCGAGCACCCCTTGAAAGGTCCTAATGTGTCTGGATACAAGCGTTAGTTCCAGGACGTGATATGCATTGGTTTGTTGAAACCTGTCTGGAAATTGTAGTTGCGATACCATCCGTACCATAAAGAAAAATACCTATGTGTGAACATTAGAGGTGTTTGGAATTTATATTTCACGTTTTGGTTCAAAACATAAATTCAAGTTTTTTTACGTATTATGACAGAACTCTAGGTCTAACATTAAATAACTATTGTTTTCTTTATTTATATTGCCTCTAAATTTTCCTTTATATCTATATATATCTGTTACTACACGGCGCTACATGTCGATGTACAAGTTATCCATCTTGTTCTTTCCCTAGCAGTCCCCCATTACCTTCTGGCTCCCAGAGCTACGACATCTTTCTTGACAAATAGCCACGAGTCACTCTGGCTCCTGCATACCACTCCATAACCCTAAGTTTAACATAACTACTGTTTACCTAATGTTAATTTAGTAGTTTTTGAAATCTAAACATCGAAAATCTTATCCAGTGGCCATAACTAACTCAGGTTTAGTTTTCCCCGTCAGTTACCGAACAGGTGTCGCATTCACTTGTCGTGTTTGTTAATTTTGTTGTTTTTTTTAATTCTATCTTTTTCCTTTAATTGTTAATAAAACTCATAAAATTATGAAACTATGATAGGAACAAGGAAAGGTAAAAAACCGTTATGCCTTTCATTAAGAATATTGACATATTTTAGCATGCTTTCGTAAAACTTTATAAATAATTATAGGGTTACTGATATTTGTGTTTGCAAACATGCAAGTGTTATCGTCAAGAACGGAGTTATTCTTGAACTTATTAGCAAATAAATATAAAATCCTAATATAAAAAAAATCTCATAAAAATTGACACTTGGTAGTTTTTGAGACTGCAAGGGGAGTGTCCCCTTATATTACATCTGTCAATTCCTTCAAACATACACTGTTGGTTCGCTGGAAAGGACATACAGCTGTGGATTCGCGACCTTATCTTGGAGAGAACTATGCTATGTATTTACAGATACAATTCTAATATGTACAAACAGAATGTTTATTCTGAAAATAAACAGCCAACACTCCGAAAGACATTCTGACGCGTTTGTTCACTTGATGGCAGACCTTATCTTAATGTTCCGGTCAATGCATCTCGTTCTTTTCCCTTGGTGCTCTTAGATACTATAGGATCAATAAAGTATTTATTTTTTAACTTAACGTGCTTTTCAAATTAATTGTCATAGCATCTCTATCAGATTTTAAGAATCGAAAAGTGACTATTATTTGCTGTATATTCTTACAATTTGGTAACATTGCAAACATGTTAACACTAGTCTGCAACACATGTATTAACAGATGTAACACTTAATATGGCCTACTCCATATATATTTACTAAAGGTTAATACTAATGTATTCAATAAACATATTAATAAAATAAAATATAGACTACCAGCGGCTAAAGTCGAGGATAGAAACAAATGTTTCCGTCTTTATACGACCATTTTGACGTTGGGAGAATACCATAAATTATTTATGTTTACGCCGTATGTAAATGAGAGAAAGGGATGGAAAAGATAGAATGCAGAAAGTCAGTTTTTCGGGTCTTCGTCCACGAGAGTACTTGTCGAGTGCGAGCCTTTATCTTTGTGTGGCTTGGTTTTTGGACCTATATTTGTTTACACCAGACAGCCTGATATCGTAATATAAACTGACAACACTGGTATAGATGTCATTTAGGTTAATGTATACAATACAGAGATTAATGAAAGATGATTCAGTATTTATTAACCTTCAACTACCGTCCTGCAATTTCTATCACATTACTGCTGCCGTTGTAGCTCACTGGCACGAAAAATCTAAGTGTGATTTATTGGGTGGTTTAACAATTTATCTTGCACTTACTTTATAAAAATTGTTTTTGAATATTCTGATTGCATGTGGCTAGGGTAAACGTAGTTTTATGAGATCAGTTATATTTTATTTACTAATTGAAAACTGTAGTAAATAAAACCTTCTACAGATTTTAGCGCAGTTTAGCTAAAAAGACTTATAATCGCACGATAATTAACTTACACTAATTATTTCTTGTTCACTGATTGTACACACTTAACTTTATATACAAGATAACATTTGACACATTATAAGCTTTATTTATGGAAACTGGCATTAGAAATAATAACTCAATTTTGACAGCAGTATTTACACAGCGGCTCAGAACATTCTAGACATATTGGTTCTACAAAGACAGCTTACAAAGTGTAACTGGTCTTTCTATTTTTTGTTGCTGGACAAATTCTACATTGTTTATAACAATTTATCTATACAAATAGAAAAAATTTGTAAATTTCTGGAGGTTGCAGTTTTTCGAAATCATCATCGTCTGATGCACTTCGATGAGATTCGGTATCATGATCTCTTGCTCAATTATTTCTTCACTCTGTTGCACCATTTCCCAATTTTCTTTGATGCGTTCTAAAAGTTGGTCATTAGTTACAACACCTCAATCACTATCTCTTCTGTATATCCCCGGAGAGTTGACTTTTGAAATGTTTACCCCAAATCATCCCTTTAGCACTCACGTAGAGTCACATACGTCCATCCCCGGTGACTTTGGATGA
The DNA here is from genome assembly GCA_036971475.1 of Prosapia bicincta. Lineage (NCBI taxonomy): Eukaryota > Metazoa > Arthropoda > Insecta > Hemiptera > Cercopidae > Prosapia > Prosapia bicincta. The sequence continues at coordinate 201,014,572 of JBAIZL010000001.1, read as the reverse complement.
CGCCATTAAATTCAGCACGCTCAGAAACCTCCGAGCGGTTATGTTCCTGCGATTTTTTTTACTTCTGACATTTTCACCCCAATTCACCCCTTTGGTATTCGCGTGGAACCATACCAGTGCATCCCCGGCGACTTTCGGTGACGGCATTAAATTCCGCCTTACCAAAAACCCCCGAGTGGTTATTTTCTAGTTATTTTTTGACTTTTGAATTTTTACCCAAAATCATTCCTTT